>SDVV010010723.1:0-16133 GCA_016164225.1 Gammarus roeselii
ATACACCTACCTTCTTAAACAAATTGGAGTCAATACGAATAAGGCCTTGATAAAGGAAGCCTAACTTAGCATTCCTTTTGCTCACTTGAGCTCATACAGTAATTAATTACCTGATTGCTCATTATTCAATTATTAATCGGATTGCCAAACTGGTTTCATTTAATTAATTAAATATATTATTATCACCCTCAACATCTAAAGGTGTATGCAATAAAATAATTTTAGATATCACAAGAGAGATAGCATACCACTAAGGGTGTAGCTACCAGGAATAAAAAATGGAAGTCTTAAGCTCCATAATGCATGAATCCTACTGGCCTTGATATTATGTTCATGTCCCAGATATGCCTTCTGGATGTATAATAATTAAAAGAGAGCTGTCAATATTCAAAAAAATGTTATTTACACCATATAGGCACTATATAGCTATATATATCCATAAATAGGCATGGATCAAGGTAGGGTGCTACTCAGATCTAAAGATTGCTATCATGTTAGCATAATTGACAATCTTGGTATGGCATTTGGCAGAGGAATCCCCCATAGCTAGCTTCATGCCTTTGCACAGTCGAAATCTTGCATCCAGGTAATTACAATAGTGTTTTGCTGCAGAAATCTGCAACTGTATTTATTAGTCTGCTCTACACTGGGGATAGGACATATTAAACACTGTTATTCTCACCTGTCTTCTGTGGAGCAGTATCCAAGGTAAGCCTAAGTTGCAGTGGCCCAGGCTGTCTAGCATAGCTGCAGTCTATCTATAGGTTTGGATTCAAACCAATATAGCTCTGCTGTGTCTTTCTTTGCCTCTGTGGCCACGGTTTCACTTCCTGCATGTTTATGCCGGGATATAATACTACTGCCACAAGAACTTGGATCTCGTCCGACTCACAGAAGAGTCTAAAAAAACGCTCAGCTTGTTGCCAGATTTTTGTAAAAAGATTTCTCTGAATCTTTTATTCCTTTTGATGCATGTTCCATGGCTTTTAGTGCGTGGTATACATATTTATTTAGCCAAAATAAATATTTGTTGCTCTGCCATTATGGTTGTAAGCAGTTTGTATTAGCTGAACGGAAATGTTGTAACTACCTACAGAGATGCAACAATGAGATCAAAAGATGCGATTGCTTAATAGTAATGGGTGCTTGTAATGCACGCATAATGTGTTTAGTGTTATTAGGATAATGTAGGGTCAATTAAGGACATCTACAGAAGAAGTGTTCCTTTTTCTGCGCCAATCCGCAGCATAGTATAACTTCCTAGGTATGGCTGATTTTCTAGCCGAAGTCACCAATATAACTTTCTAGGTATGGTTGATTTTCTAGCCGAAGTTATGCCTTATGCTTGACAGGGAGGAACTAATGAGGAAGACTTTGACGTGGCTTTTATTCTAAAAGAAACAAAGCAAAATACTGTTCGTTCATAGACATGATAGTTAATAGAACAGTACGTATGACCTTTAGCATAAACCATCAATTATTCTACCTAATTTAAGGTCGCCTAGGAACACTATAGCCTAGTGTGAAAATATTCCTAAGACTTAGTACAATGTCAGTTATGTTATAGGGGTCTCCTGTCAAACGGGGAGGTTCCTTCAACAAAAATGTAAGTAAAGGACACTTTACTTACAGTTTTGTTGAAGTCAAACTTATAATTAAGTAAAATCGCAAATATTTTACAATCCAAGCTTTGTCTGCGACGTTGCACCGTCGACATTTATCAATAAGAGAGCACAGTCTATAACCTTATCTGGTAGTGTTAAGCGCGAGAGTGAAGCGGCCGACCAGACTAGGGCGGTCCTGCCTGAGAGTGCACCACAGCTGGCTACACTAGAGGTGCCAGTTGTTGTTTACGTTACGAGTTCATTTATAACTATAGTTTGTTCCCTTACACCTATACCAGGCTGGTACTAAATTGTGCCCACTTGTCAGTAATTGATATTTTGTTGCTAACAAAAGTGTGATACAATGCTCAATTAAAACTTTCCTTTATTCGAGGACTTAGCATTCCCAGATCCTTGTTGCCGCGCAATGCTCTGATTGGGTCTCGCTTGGCTTTGCATAGGGATTCCCGCCGTCAGTGGGAGACTGCCGGCGGAGGAAAAACTGCATCTACAACACATTTCCAATGAAAGTTTATGAAATGGTATAACATATGATACATTCATTTTAAAAGGAGGATATAATTTACAGAGTGTGAATTCATGTTAATTGTTGTGAGAGCAATGCAGGACTCGACTTCGCGAGCTCTTACACTAGAATGAAGGCTGTCTACAGTGGGGCAAGAGACTTTAATTCCAAGGTAAGCCTTGTTGTTTAATTACATTTGCACTGGCCAGCAATATCTAGCTGCATTCACTATTTAATTGGATGGCCAATATAACATGGTAAAGGGAACAGTGAAAATTCCTAATTATCTTGGACATGTTGCAGCAGTTTGTTTCCACAACGAATAGTTTAAAATATAAGAAGAACCACACTCTACCCGTCTTTTCCAAAATGCACGTGTAAAATTAACTTGCATCACACAAAAGAATGTATTGTTCCGCACTCCGGAGAGTTAAGAAAGCCCTCACAGGTTTTGTGCGGGAAGGCTTTGTTGCATAGGAAGGCGTTGTTGTCATATTTGTCTCAAGGAATTTCTCGGTATCATTTATTCCTTCTGGTGAATGTTCCATGACTTTTTGTGCGTGGGTATACGTATTTATTTAGCCAAAATAAATATTTGTTGCACTGTCATTATGTTTGGAAGCAGTTTTGTACTAGCTGAACGGAAATGTTGTAGCTACCTACAGAGAGATGCAAACAATGAGATCATGAGATGCTATTGCTTAGTAGCAATAGGTGGTTGTGATTCACGTATAATGTTTTTAGTGTTATTATGATAATGTAGGCTCAATTGAGAACCTCTACATCACTCCCCATTCAGACTGCAGCCGGGGATGCAGTATTGTTCTCTCCCCTACTTGGCTGGCGTCCAAGTGCGTAGCGTTAGCTACACGTTGAGGCGGTCTGGTGCTCATACTGCTCTGCCGGACCTGGTGGTTTGAGTGAACAACCTGACTTGAGATCGTGAGTTTATTTGTACTCGCTGTCCTGTGAGGGGTTGCGGGGGTAAATTTGCTGGTTGCCTGGCAGTCTGGGTTCGTAGCGCATGCCGGTCCTCTGGACGTGCTGCGCCTGGTGTGGGAACTCCGTCTGGGCCTGGTGTGGTTGACGGAAAGTTTCCGATTTGTATCGTGACAGGTAAATGTCTTTTGGGGAAAACGTCGTCTATGTCATGAGCCGTTTTCAAACGAGAGGCGTGGACATTGTCGGTTTTGCCTCTTTGCTTGATGGTGTAGTGTGTCGGTGTACGTTGAACTACCTCAAACGGTCCTTCGTAGGGTGCTTCGAGCGGGCGCCGTACTCTGTCGATGCGGACAAAGACGTGCGTCACTGTTTTGAGTTTGGAGTCAAGATGCCCCTCTGCTGGTTGAATTGGTCGGGACTGTGCCGGACCAACTTCGTTCATGAAGTTTTGGAGTCTCTGGTTGTACTCTGTGATGTTGGTCAGTGATGGATTGCGGTTTCTGACCAACAGGTTGCATGGAAGTCGCAAATTTACTCCAAACATGAGTTTTTCTGATGTGTAGCTGATGTCTTCTTTTACTGCGGTTCGCATGCTTATATGAATGAGTGGAAGTTTTTCCACCCAGTGGTGAGGATCTGCCTGTGTTTTCAATGCATCATTGACTCGGCGGTGGAGTCGTTCGATCAGGCCATTGGCCTGAGGATGGTAAGCGGTAGTCCTGATTTGCACCGAACCAAGGGTTTCCATGAGACTGGTCCACAATGCTGATTCAAACTGAAGACCGCGGTCTGTGGTGATGCTGATAAGGCAACCATAGCGTGAGATCCAGGTGGCAAGGAAAGCTTTGCTGACTGTTTCTGCTCGTGCATCTTTGATGGGACAGATTTCAGACTAGCAAGTATGTCTGTCGATCATGGTGATTAGATATTCGTACCCCTCATTGTGAGGTAAGGGTCCCACGAGATCGAGATGTACCTGCGCAAACTTTCCTCCGTCTGGAAGGATGGTTTGTGATGGAACAAAGTTGTGACGACTTGTTTTGCCTTTTTGACAGTTTGTGCACTGCTCACACCATTATCGGATGTCTTTCTTCATGGTTCACCGCACATAAAGCGTGGCAAGTTGCTGAACTGTGGCACGCTTCCCAGGATGGGCGAAGTTGTACGCCTTGTGGAAGGATTCCTTGCGCATTGTCTGTGGAATGTAAGGTCGGTACACATTGTCATGTATGTGCATGTAAATTCCATCAACTTGGTGTAGGCAGAAGTTTGAATCCTCATCTTCGAGTAGTGCTTCCAACTCTTGGTCTTGAAGTTGTTCCGTGCGTAGTCGTTCTTCACCAATGTCCGTAAAAATTGCTGTGAGAAGGTAATCACAATCCTCGTCGTTTTGTTCAGGATGCAGTTGCGTGACTGGTTTCTCTTGATCATGACATCGTAACAAGGCGTCTGCGATTTGGTTCTTTTCTCCAGCAATGTGCCGGATATCAGTTGTGAACTGACTGATGTAGGAGAGTTGACGGCTCTCCCGAGGTATGTCTCGTTCCTGTCGTTTGTGAAGTGAACCAACCAATGGTTTACGATCGGTGATGATGGCAAAGTCTATGCCTACGATGAAGTAGCGGAAGTGTTTCACTGACAGGTAAGCTGCGAGCAATTCTCGACCAAAGGTGGAGTATTTTCTTTCCCTTGGCTGTAGTTTCTTACTGAAGAAAGCTAGCGGTCTCCATTCATTGTCTTGGAGCTGCTGTAGCACTGCTCCCACTGTGGTGTTAGAAGCATCCACTATAATTGCAGTTGGCGCATCAGGCAATGGGTGATGAAGCATTTTTGCTTGAGCTAGTGCTGCTTTTGCATCTTCAAAGGCCTGGTTTGCTTCTGAGTTTCATGCAATTTTGTCATCCTTCCTGGGCTTCCCCGAAAGAAGTGTATTGAGTGGTGCCATGACTAAGGCAATGTCATGCAAGAATCTGTTGTAAAACTGTATCATTCCACAGAATGTTCGGAGCTTCCTGATGAAAACGGACTTCTCAAAATCGATGATAGCTTTGACTTTCTCGGGCAACGACAGAATTCCCTGTGAGGTTATCCTGTGTCCAAGGAAGTCTACTTCGGGGCGTCCAAACTCACTTTTGAGCCGGCGAATGATTAGCCCATGAGCTGTTAGTCTGGTGAAAAGTTCATCAAGGTCTTGGAGATACTCAGTCTGATTTGAGCTGGCAATGAGTATGTCGTCGACCTAGTGGAAACTCATGACTAGGCGTCGTGCGATGGATATGTCCCGGAGGACTGTGTCGAAGAATTGTTGAAAGGTTTGAGCTGCACCGCTGAGGCCATAGGGCATGCGCGTGAACTCAAAAGGTCCAAAAAGAGTGGTGATAGCAGTTTTGAAGATGCTTTCCTCGTCCATGGGGATTAGGAAGTAGGCACTGGCAAGGTCGACCTTGGAGAAGATGAATTTTCCTGCCAGTTGGGCTGAAAAGTCTTGCCGGTGTTTTAGAGGGTAGCTATCGCGTACCGTCTGGAAATTAACACTTCTGTAATCTCCGCACAATTTCCAGCCAAATTTCTTGGGTACCACATGTAATGGTGAACCCAAAAGGCTTTTACTGGGTTGGATGATCCCATCCTGCAGCATTACTTTTATGGCTTCTTTTGCCGAGTCTGCGACTTTAGGATTAAGTCGCCTGGGGCGCACGGAAACTGGTTGTCCCGTTGTTGTGATGATGTGTTACATCATGCTTACGTTTTGTCAATGCAGTGTTAGGCATTGTGATGGTTTTGTGTTTATCTAAAAAAAATCTACAGCAGCCTGGGTCGTCTCCTAGGGTGTTGAGTGTTGCACCGGCTAGATCCAGACCTGCGGTGGCATTCAGGCTCGTGGAGGTATCCATGCGCCGCCTGTTATGTAGGTCTACCACAAGCTTTTGGTGGGTGAGCAAGTCAGCACCAATAATTGGTTGATTAACCTGGGCTATGATGAATGACCAAGTTATATCCTTTCGCAGGTCAATATTGAGGGTGATCAGCCGCTCACTATAGATGGGTATGCGGGAATCATTGGCAGCGCGAAGGCTGCTAACTTCCTCATTTCTGAGGTCGGTTGCTTGAGGTGAAATGACAGAGACAGCAGCACCTGTGTCTATTAAGAAGGTGAACTTGATTTTTCTGTCGGTTATGGTTAGGAGACGAGTCTTCTTGAGGGTTATTGCCGTGACGGCGGTCGTGTTGTCATCACGGGATATTAGTTTCCCTCCTGGTTGTTGGAAAGGTTGCTCATGTCACATGGTAGTGTGCATCTGCGAGCATTTGAGCCAAAGCGCCTGTGGAAATGACATCGAATTCTGTTTTCTGCAGAAGGTTCACGTCAATGGGAAGGGCTTCTTCCTCTGTTCCCATGGTTGTTGTAATGTACTCGTTGTTCCAGCTTTTGCAGTCTGGTCAAGAATGATTGCTGTTCTTCATTGATTTTGTCCTCGAGATTGTGGATAGTTCTCTCCAGGTGGTCAAATCTTTTTAGAAGATGGTCTTTTTACTGTGTGAGTGCTCTACTTTTGAAATCCATCTCTGACATTCGTGAGGTCAGAGCATCGATAGTTAGAGTGGTGCCGCTGTGCATGGGTCTGTTGTGTTGTGGCTGTGGTGTGGATGTCGGCTGAAAACTACTGATGTTGTTCACTGGAATGTTTGACTCCGGGTATTAGTTAGTATTTTATCTGTCACCTCTACAATGTCAGTTAGGGTTGTCTTATTGTTGACCAATAGTGTATATATGACGTTGGTCGGTATTTCCCTCATGAGCATTTCATTCATGAACGGGCTGATGGGGTTTGCAACGGATTCCGTGTCACTACCAAAAAGATGTCGAAGGTGGGCCAGGAACTGTACCATTGTGCGGGTTCCTCAGCGTTCTTTGTCCAGAATTTGTCTTATGCGAGCTGATTCCGGTAGTGTGTTTGAGGAAGTGATTTTGTCTTTAACTTTTGTGTAGCGGTCGTCACCTTCTTTCATGACAATATCCCGGAGTGATAATCGTAGTTGTGGTGGTAGGGCTTTGAGCGTCAACCGGACTTTGGTTTGGTCATCTGTGATGGCATGTGCTTTGAAGTCGGCTTCTAGTAAGTAGAACCAGAAAGATGATGCTTCAGGCATGTAAGGTGTGACATTAAAGTCCTTGCTTGCAGTTATGCTGTTGGAAGTTGATGGGTTTCCTACAATAAGGTTGTTGTGAGGGTTCCTGTCCTCTGCCATGTTGGTTGTGTGGGCTTGGTCGGCAAGGATCTGTTTTTAGTCGTAATTCTATTGACCGACTGGAAGGAATTATTTTCTAATTGCAATGTCTGTTGTTAATGTGGACTGTGGACCTAGGTGTGAAATGCAAATTGTTTTTGGTGGGAAATTGAAATTAAAATTATATTCCTTATGTGTGCTGTGAGATGGCAATACCTCAAATTTCACTGAGTATTTAGACTGAGGTGGGGTTGTACCATTTGTAGTTGAGCACGAGCTTTTAACACCAAGGTTATCACAAAAATTGGAAATTTAAAAAGGTTCCCAATGTGCTTTGGTGTGTGTTGTGAATACACCAGCAGGTCACTGTGCAGTGGCTGTGAATCTGCTGACACTGATTGGCACAAGAATTTAATCAAAACCACAGAATTGTGATGTAAAATATTTTCCCTGTATGCCAGTTTGTTTCGTATACAAAGATAATGTTGAAATTGAAATACTAATTTGATGAGTTGCAGAGTTAATAATTAAAATTAGCACCTTACTCTGCAGTAATCGGTGTCAATGCCAATATTTTAAATCTATGACTACTTTATAACTACCTCAAGTTGATATGCTGTTTCCCTCATGCAATTTCGCTACCTGTCCCCAGTCTGCCTGTCTGTCAACCTTGTTCTGTTATTGGTGCAGGTCACCAGTTTGGTGGTTTGGTAAGATTGGTTAATGGGCTAAAGAGTTACCAGTTGGCAAAACCAAATCGTTAAAGTTAAAGTTAACGTTAAAGTGGGCTTCGGTGAACGGTAATAATTCAAGTGAACACGGTGCTTTCACTTTCAAGGCACAATCTGACTACAATCGATTGTCAACTGATTAATTCACGAAACGAAGTCGAGTATTATGGGCAAATACGAAAAACAGACACTGGGTGAATGACAGAAAAAGGCAGTGCTTAAATCTTTGTTATTGTGTAATATAACTTCCCAACTTAACTGAATGAATACATCTAAGGCAATATAGAAGGGGAAAAGAAGGGAGATAGGAAAGCCGGCAAGAAAATCAAGGGCGCCGCTGCTTCACAGCGGGTAATTTTCACTGCTTCTTTTTATAATTTGCGAGTCAGGTCGAGGATTTGGTTTTGGTCTCGCCTGAAGGAGGTTGGCGTACAACGGAGGTAGTGTTCCTTTTTCTACGTCAGTCCGCAGCATAGAATGAAGGCGGTCTTATGTGGGGCAAGAGACTTTAATTCCAAGGTAAGCCTTGTTTTTTTATTACATTCGTACTGGCCAGCAATATCTAGCTGCATTCACCATTTAATTGGATGGCAAGTAAAACGTGGTAAAGGAAACAGTGAAAATTCCTAATTATCTTGGACATGTTGCAGCAGTTTGCCTTCACAACGAATAGTTTAAAATATAAGAAGAACCACACTCTACACGTATTTTCCGAAATGTACGTGTAAAATTAACTTGCATCACACAAAAGAATGTATTGTTCCGCACTCTGGAGAGTTAAGAAAGCCATCTCCGGTTTTGTGCGGGAAGGCTTTGTTGCCTAAGTGGCTTGTTGCCATATTTGTCTCAATGTATTTCTCTGAATCATTTATTTCTTCTGATGAATATTCCATGGCTTTTTTTGCGTGGGTATTCGTATTTATTTAGCCAAAATAAATATTTGTTGCACTGTCATTATGGTTGGAAGCAGTTTGTATTAGCTGAACGGAAATGTTGTAGCTACCTACAGAGAGATGCAAACAATGAGATCAAAAGATGCGATTGCTTAATAGCAATAGGTGCTTGTGATGCACGTATAATGTGTTCAGTGTTATTAGGATAATATTGGGTCAATTGAGAACCTCTACGAAACAACCAAACAATCGATTAGTTAATACCATGGTAATTATCACACAATTGTGATTAGTAGCAACTGAGAGATGAGCTCCCTACGGGTACTACGAGGAGATGACTTGTTTCTAAGAAACTGATTGGATAGGAGAGAGCTCGCTAGCGATGGGATGTGGAGGAGCTTCTTAAAATTATAGGTGGTCAATAGAGATAATGCGCACCATTAACCGGAATGACAAAGCAAGCACGCAATCTATGTAAGAGAGAGCGGGTTTAGCATCAAAACCAATTTGGGTAATTTTCAGAAACAATCGTTTGATGAGTCAAGCGGCAGCGGGTAAATGTAACTTCAGGGTAGAAATAACAAGATGGTAGTTCACGACAAAATTGTAGACTAAGTAACGGGTTTGAATTGGTCTGTCATTAAGTGTTTGCAAAGTCTGTTCCTGAAAGATTTGTTTGTATTTTAGATTTATGAGGCCTGTTGAAAGGTTGTTCCACGATTTTGGTCCAGTGATCGAAAAAGCTATACACGCAGTTTCCGTTTTTCTTTGTTCGACATGTAAAATTTCATAATTTCTTGTAAATCGATTGCTCTTTTCACCTCGAGAAAATATGTGTCTTTTGCTACCAGCTGCATGTTTTGAAATGACGTTTCTGCTGCATTATTTCTTACTCTTTAATTCTCTCTCTCAATAAGTAACCTTAGTACATGTTGGAGTAGGTATATTCCTCCACATGGATGAAAATAGACAAAAAAAAAGACCCGTCGAAAACCTATATAACCGGCCTTCATGTTGAAGCTTACATTACTGGATTGGGATGGATACAAAGAGGGTCTCCTCAACGCTTGAGCGAGCTCGTGCATGCTTTCAGAGGGTATATGAGGATCAGCTAATAGCCGAATTGTTAAGGCCACGGCATATACAAAAAAAAACAATCTTCATTCAGAAGACGCTCTTTTCATGAAAGCGAACAAGAAAAATCCGTCCCGCCAGGGTTGAGGGATCCGGTCAGCGAAGACCTGATGGAATATAGACTGTCTTCGTAACGGACTATTTTTTTAGGGCTGAGGTTATACCTAATGGGATGGGGCTGAGGTTATGCCTAATGGAATATGGCTGAGGTTATATCTAATGGGATGGGTCTGAGGTTATACCTTATGGGATGGGACTGAGGTGATACCTAATGGGATGGGGCTGAGGTTATACCTAATAGGATGGGGCTGAGGTTATACCTAATCGGATGAGGCTGAAGTTATCCCTAATGGGATGGGGCTGAGGTTATACCTGATGGGATGGGACTGAGGTCATACCTAATGAAATGGGGCGGAGGTTATACCTGATGGGATGGGGCTGAGGTTATACCAAATGGGATGGGGCTGAGGTTATACCTAATGGGATGGGGCTGAGGTTATACCTAATAGGATGGGGCTGCGGTTATGCCCAATGAGATGGGGCTGAGGTTATACCTAATGGGATGGGGCTGAGGTTATACCTATTGAAATGGAGCTGAGGTTATACCTACTGGGATGGGGCTGAGGTTATACCTAATGAGATGGGGCTGAGGTTATACCTAAGGAAATGGGGCTGAGGTTATGCCTAATGAGATGGGGTTGAGGTTATACCGAATGGGAGGGGGACTGAGGTTATACCTAATGGGATGGGGCTGAGATTATACTTAATGAGATGGGGCTGAGGTTATGCCTAATAGGATGGGGCTGCGGTTATGCCTAATGAGATGGGGCTGAGGTTATACATAATAGGATGGGGCTGAGGTTATACCTATTGAGATGGAACTGAGGTTATACCTAATGGGATGGGGCTAAGGTTATACCCAATGACATGGGGCTGAGGTTATACCTAAGGAGATGGGGCTGAAGTTATGCCTAATGATATGGGGTTGAGGTTATACCTAATGAAATCGGGTCGAGGTTATACCTAATGGGATGGGGCTGAGGTTATACCTAATGGGATGGGGCTGGGGTTATACCTAATGGAATGGGACTGAAGTTATCCCTAATGGGATGGGGCTGCGCTTATAGCAGTCTTAGATAAGCTTGATCTCCAGAGAATAATAAGAAACTGATGTAAAAGGAGGCTCATTAAGTCCTGTAATTTGGTAATTTTTTACCTGTTTTTTTTTCGAAAAAAAACAAAAACAAATTTCTTACGAAGCTAGCGGAAAAATATTCAAGAAAATATGTTGCTCAATCAGTCAAGTCATCCTACTGAAAAATGATGATTCAAGGCTACCTTATCGTCCATAAAAAAAGCAGATGCTTATTCAATTTGCAGAAAAAAATGTAGATTAAGGTTAAGGGTTCGTGTTACGGTATGAAAAATTGAAAGTATATTAGAGAGACGTGATAAGATCTTAAGGTAGAAGGCCGAGGTTAAAGGTCAAACGAGGTGCAAGGGAAAAGGACAAAGGACGAGCCCGACCTAAAAACGCTCTCCACATTACTAATGACTGACCCTAAGATGGCATCCAAGCCTGTTGAACTGGTGGGCACTAATGAACTTGCGTTCGTTACACTGTTACACTTAACACTTGATGCCCTAAAACGAGTCAGAACATTTTTAATTTGCTTGCAATATCGTTCAAAATATGTCGAAGAGACGTCAGGTTCGTGATATGACTGTTATTATACATTTTGAAAAACAGTAATAAATACGACATGGCAACCAAGATCGTCATGTGGTGGGGCGCCAGTTGCCATGTTGTTTTAAACGAGCGCTAGATTTCGCACCAACAAAATTCTGTTCATCATTTATATCAGTGGAATAGGGTCCATGTAATAACATGGCAGTCATTTAGAGCGTCAAAATAGTCTAATAAATTTTCTGGGGCGTATCAATAATATCCATATGAAGAAATGCGGACGAATGACTAGCGTTTCGAAGAAGACGATCATTCTGCCATCCTGTGAGTATGAACACGTTTTAATCCATAGAAACACGTGATTGTCGCAGTATATTAGTTTGCTCATTCGCGTGATGGTTGACGTACTTAATCAGCGGTCGCAACCAGCTGTTGACCTTGAACGCGGCAGCGTGGCAAATTGATTAAATTATTTTTGGTCTGACACAAGACATACACGGGTCAAGAAACTGATGTTTCTTAAAATATTATTTAATAATTTTTCATACAGAGTGCTTTCTGAAAAAAAGTAATAACAGATTCTTTAACACTAATACTAGCCTAGCAGAACGAAGTGGTGAAAGTTTCAAAGTCAAGTGCACCTTTAAACAAGTGTCGTAAAAATGTCAAATAATAGCTTCATCACGAATGTGGCGTCTTCTTGACATCTTCTAAGCGATGATAAAAAAATGAATATGTTATAATTAGTTGTAAAGTCACATCACACGGGGCTTTTGTACGAAAATGATTTAAAGTATATGTCCACTCAAATGAGAGCCTCCTCCTTACACTTTCACATGTACAGAGGCGCATTCTTCAGCTCACTTGTTATTTCTATTCGTTTCATACAATCACAGACTATATAAACCTCTTCAATTTACATTTTCATAAATTATGACCGCATTTATATAACCTAGACGAAGTCAAATACCGAAAGCTTAATAGATGTTAAAAATAGGTTCAATTTCCTTTCTAATTGTAGCTTTTCATGCATTCATGGCAATTAATGGACGAATTGGAGAAGAAGTAATCATTATTTCTTATATTAATATTCATTCATCCTTTTGTTTTTGTGCCCTCATTGCTGAAAACAATTGTAGTAGTAATAATAATAATAACAACTTTATCAACAACCAACATGAGCATAGTATTACAATTGAGACATGTAATTTTTGGGCTACAGCGAGAACAAAGTTATAAAACCACCTAACGCAATTAAACAATAAGTTAAGGCATACAACTTTTTCCTACCTAAGTGTACAGCAATTCTCTCCATCGCCTTAACAATGACGAAGCAGCGAGCGCATCACCGGAGCAGATTGCAGTGAGGATTTCATTTGAGAAGCTCATAACTCGAGTCATAAGGCTGTGTGCCGCTTTACGGAACAGTACCTAGATGTGAGTTGACTTGTTTTCAGCCAAAACCCTGCTCGCTGACTTCGAGCGAGGGATCTGCATCTGCCGTCTAACCCTGCTCGCTGACATCGAGCGAGGGACCTGCATCTGCCGTCTAACCCTGCTCGCTGACGTCGAGCGAGAGACCTGCATCTGCCGTCTAACCCTGCTCGCTGACGTCGAGCGAGGGACCTGCATCTGCAGTCTAACCCTGCTCGCTGACGTCGAGCGAGGGACCTGCATCAGCCGTCTAACCCTGCTCGCTGATGTCGAGCGAGGGACCTGTATTTGCCGTCTAACCCTGCTCGCTGACGTCGAGAGAGGGACCTGCA
This sequence comes from Gammarus roeselii, assembly GCA_016164225.1. NCBI lineage: Eukaryota > Metazoa > Arthropoda > Malacostraca > Amphipoda > Gammaridae > Gammarus > Gammarus roeselii. The sequence continues at coordinate 13,514 of SDVV010010723.1, forward strand.
TCAGCCGTCTAAATGTGTCATTATAACTCACTGTCAATTTCTTCGCGCTATATTGAAAGTATTTTCTCCACAGTGCATTACAATAAATCGGGTAGCAATATGATTTGAAGAGCTGGATTTTAGCTTCTCTTGCTGCAAACGAGAACATCCGTACCTGCATGTTACCAACTGCATTTTGCCGCCTTGTTTGCTTTGCAACATCGTTGTCGTCAGTGCAATCTGCTGTGATGATGTGCCCTAGATATTGAAATTCATCCACATAATCCAGAGCAACACCGCCTAGTTTTATCTCAGTCGATAGGTAGCAGTTAGGATACTTCGGTCTAACTAGCATACATACAGTTTTTATAGTGTTATATACAAAATCATGGTGTTCAGCAAATGACCACAGGTATCAAGAAGCTTTTGCAATGCTGAGAGAGTCTGTGTTAACAACACCTTATCATCTGCATTACTAAGATTGTTAACACAGCAGTTGGCGGCATGACACCCTTCGTTTTCTCTAATTGGAAGGTAATTCAACTCATCAGTGTACACGTTATACAACAGTGGCAACAGCTGACCTCCCTGACTAATTGCGTTTTTCCAATGATAAGTGACCGATTTCAAACTACCCCATCGCACTATGAAATCATGTTCCATGTACCAAAATACAAGCAAGTGCACAATATGAATTGGGGCTCTTCTCTCAATTAACTTTCTGAAAAAAAATCCAACGATTTACGCTATCAAACGCTTTCTTCGCGTCTAAAAGAATACGTAAAAACAGGCGAGTCTCTTCTTCTGTAATACTCAACCGTTTGTTCCAATGCAAATATCGCCATTTCAGTTCCATGGCCCTTTTTGAATCCAAACTGACTGATCGCGGTAGACAGAAATGTTTGCAATCTTGTAGTAATAACCTGCACATGAACCTTGGAAAATGAGTTGGCAATAGCAATGGGGCGATAATTATTTATACCAGAAGGGTAGTGCTATGCCCATCATAATGTTTTATAATTAAATTATTATTATTACTCATAATACTATTATTGTTATTGTTATTATTATTATTGGTATTAAAATAATAATAATAATAATAATTATTATAATTATTATTATTTTAATATTATTTTTGTAACACACGAGTTAAAAAATGATAAGTTTATTTGCGTCACTTATGTGATTTAACCGACCTAACGTGTAAGTTTTCACATCTGTAACGCACATGTAAGTGATCTCACTCACACATTTGTTCGAGTGGATCAACTTGCAGTGGCAATGAGGATTGCCTAATCACGTTTTCGTAGGCGAGTAGCAATTACGAACGCAGTGTCTGCGTTCGAAGTGTCTGCGTTCGTAGCAATTACGAACGCAGTGTCTGCGTTCGAAGTGTCTGCGTTCGTAGCAATTACGAACGCAGTGTCTGCGTTCGAAGTGTCTGCGTTCGTAGCAATTACGATCGCAGATACTACTCACAAAGTTGCGTGAAGGTGAATGAAAGGCTTTCTTGAAAGAAATTCGGGTACATAACCCAAAGAAAGTCACTTCCATTCACTATGGCAGAGGTTACGGCCGTGGATAACATCGCCAGATTCTGGGGAGAGCGCTTTCGGGATATTGCAATCTCTGCTGTGATGGATGAAAATAGAGAGGTTTGAAGGCGCCATTAACAATGTTCCTGTTGGAAGCGAAACGATTAGTGTTGCCGGGGTTAGGGCCATTATTGGAGAATTAAAAAAAAAAAAGGGAGCGGGAAATGATGACATTCCTGGTCAAGCGTACAAGCTTGTACCTCACTGATTGATTACGAGTTAGCTTTCTTCTTCTCTGTCTGCTTACTGCCATCGTGCATAATTTTTTTTTTGGTCACTCCTGCCTCACTTGCAATAAAGAGTGATAGGCTTTTTGAATCTATAATTGGCAGTTACCCAATGAGACGATGAATACAGAGGGCCTACTACACAAACAACATACATCAGGTAGAACGATATGCAGGTACACTACTACATACATCCTCACCTAGCATGGCCTCGGTTGACGACATCCTCATTGGCAACCCACCGTAGACTTCAGGTTCCCCACACACGACGGTTCGTTTGACATTCTTATTCTAAGAGCGTGTTGCCTTACCCTATGGTTGAGGGACTTAGGTTCAAACGTCAGGGACGACACAAAGGCCCCCAGTTCAGAGACGAAGGTCACCCGAACACCTCACTTATTAAAGAATCTAGACGCCAGCTCACACAACACTTATCCAAGAACCCAAGACTTCTAGGAATCGTTCCTTGCAGGACAGCCTTCACCCGAGTGGCACCAATTGCTTCTTCCATAATTCGTGGCAAGACAGCCTTCACCCGAGTGGCACCAATTGCTTCTTCCATAATTCGTGGCAAGACAGCCTTCACCCGAGTGGCACCAATTGCTTCTTCCGTAATTCGTGGCAAGACAGCCTTCACCCGAGTGGCACCAATTGCTTCTTCCATAATTCGTGGCAAAACAGCCTTCACCCGAGTGGCACCAATTGCTTCTTCCATAATTCGTGGCAAGACAGCCTTCACCCGAGTGGCACCAATTGCTTCTTCCATAATTCGTGGCAAGACAGCCTTCACCCGAGTGGCACCAATTGCTTCTTCCATAA
>SDVV010010724.1:0-16133 GCA_016164225.1 Gammarus roeselii
TTTTTTTTGGTTAACGATAGAATGTTGAAACTTACGGTGCTCCATGGTCATAATAGTAGCTATACACACCGTAAATACGAAGTTTCTCGGCTGCGTACTTTTTGAGTTATTTTAAAGTATGCGCAAAATGCAGGGAGTCACCCCGGTCGACGCTAAGTATCAGCTACTCATAGAAATTCGATACGCACACAGAATTTATGAAAAATCGCCAAGGTGAAGATATGTTTCTCAGGTCCCCGATAATTTTGGTTCAAATAAATCAACATTCCGCAAACTTTGATGCTGTGTCTGGAGTTCCCATTGAATTAGGACCAAATTTGGTGGTGTCACTTGGAATATGATGTAGTTCGTTGCGTAGGAAGGATTGTGGAAAGAAATGTAAACTTTTGTAGATATATACAAATATACAACTGCGGGGAGTCACCCCAGGTGAAAAAACGATTGGGGGTGACTGCCCGCACCTATTTTGTTATTAAATATCTTTGTTTTTCTTCAATAAAAAGTAGTTAAATGCAATTTTTTGCACATGTAATGACATCTGGAAGTAAATGACCTACAATAATGACACCGCAGCTAATTTCAAAATGCCTAACTAATTTTATAATGACCTGATATTTATAACACATGGTGACAAGTCTAGGCCTAAGTGTTGAGTTATGTTTAATGCCCAGGAACAATATTTTTCATCACATTTTCATATCAAGATAACAATACCTCACCTCGCATGACTTGTATTCATGGTAATGCAATAAGTTTGCTATAGAAATGACGAAATACATTTGCTACATGTTTTATCGGATTATTAAAAGGATTGTTTTTTCATAATATTTGCTCATTTACTGATACTTTAGGGTTATAATTAGATAAGGATGTGGAGAAATGACTTCCAGTTAAGTTAGATTGCAATTATTGAAGAAAAACTATGTTTCTCGTGGCAAAATCGGGAAAGAAGATCCTTCGACAGTCAGGTATGACGCAGCAAAAGACAAACATCTTAGCAAAGACGAACATCTAAAACACCTGTCACAGACGTATTATTTTAATGAACATTTCATTTTTAGCTGCCAAAATATGCTAATATAAGCATGCTCTTTCGATTGGTACTCTCAATTTTTTCAGTCGCGTTTCAATTGTTGATGAATGGGGGGTGCGGGAAGTCACCCCTTTCGGTGCGGGAAGTCACCCCCGATTGGGAGCCATAGCTCGCCGCACTTTTTTTTTTTTATTAACTTTTTTTTTCGATGATACAATGTTGAAACTTAGGGTGCTTTATGATCATTACAGTAACTATACACACCGTAAATACGAAGCTGCTCGGTCGCGTACTTTTTGAGTTATTTCAAAGTATGCGCAAAATGCGTCGAGTCACCCCAGTCGACGCTAGTTTGTTGCATAGGAAGGATTTAGGAAAGAAAAGTAAAATTTTGTAGATATATACAAATATACAACTGCGGGGAGTTGCCCCAGGTGAAAACACGATTGGGGGTGGCTCCCTGCATCTATTTTGTTATTAAATATCTTCGTTTTTCTTCAATGAAAAGTAGTTAAATGAAATTTTTTGCACATATAATGACATCTGGAAGTAAATGACCCACAATAATGACACCACAGCTAATTCAAAAATGCATAACTAATTTTATAATGACCCAATGTTTAAAACACATGGTGACAAGTCTAGGCCTAAGTGTTAACCTCATGTTTAATGCCCAAGAACGATATTTTTCATCACATTTCCATATCAAGATAACAATACCTTACCTAGCATGACTTGTATTCATGTTTATGCAATAAGTTTGCTATATAATTGACGGAAAACATTTTTTACATGTTATATCGTATTATTAAAAAGATCATTTTTGCGTAATATTTGCTCATTTACTGATACTTTAGAGTCATAATTAGTTTAGGGTGTGGAGAAATGACTTCCAGTAAAGTTAGATTGCAATTATTGAAGAAAAATTTTGTTTCCTGCAGCAAAATTAGGAAAAAAATCCTTTGACAGTCAGGTATGACGTCAGCAAATGACTAGCATCGAAAACACCTGTGACAGACGTAATATTTTACTTCACATTTTATTTTAAGCAACTGATGTATACTAATATAGGCATGCTCTTTTGATTGGTACTCTCACAAACTTTTAATTTGCGTTTCAATTTTTGATAAATAGGGAGTGCGGGAAGTCACCCCGTTTGGTGCTGGAAGTCACCCCCAATTGGAGGTCATAGCTCGCCGCACATTTTTTTGTAAATAATTTTTTTTTGGTTGATGATACTATGTTGAAACTTACGGTGCTTCATGATCATTATAGTAGCTATACACACCGTAAATACAAAGTTTCTCGGCCACGTACTTTTTGAGTTATTTCAAAGTATGAGCAAAATGCGGGAAGTCACCCCGGTCGACGCTAGCTAATAGCCTTGGGGGTAGCTTTGATCTATTCTTCAGTGACAATTTTTGATTTTCTCCAATTGGTTTTGCAGTCCCTTTTTGAGAAGTTTACACTAATCATGTCTGATTGTTTTGGCCTTCCATGGGCTCTGCTGCCAGGGCCCCCCTGATGTTCTGGCCTGTGAGAAATGGAGGCTTTGCAGTGGGTCAGGAGAATGGAGGGCCTCAATTCCCCCATTGCTCATTAAAAGCTATGCACCACAACACAAGTGGAGAATGTCCTATCAGCTAATAGTCCGGTGGTAGAGCTCCTCCACCTTCAAATTTTAGACCAAATAGTAGCTAATTCTTATTTGGCATTAAATGAGCTGCAGATGAACACAATACAAAAATTCAGTGATTCTTATGAGAAAAAATTGGAGAGTTACTGAACTGCATAAGGTATTGCATAAGGTATTGGTCCAAATTTACCGTAGGTAGCTACATAATTTTTTTCAATTTTAGTCAAAATTAACCACATGATTATCAAAGTAAGCCTTTGTTTCTGTAAGCGCTTGGCATCAACATTTTATTTTCATCATCAAATAAGAACAATATAGCTACCAAATTAACACAAATGAAACAATTAGTGTCATAATTGACAGTTGATGAATTAGAAAATTTCAATGAAATGTCAATCAAACAGCTAATCAGTTTATCTGTAGACACTAACTGAACCCCAATTCTACTTTCTCCTTGGAAGGAGCTGCAATACAAATTTTGACAATTGGGCAATTCCAGCATTTTGCACATAACGTTAGGACAAAAATTTGGCTTTATTTATTGGAATGGCACACTAACCATTCTGATATTAAAAATGTGCATTCAATGTAGCCTGAACCATATATATATTTATATATATAGCAATTGGATAAAGCGCATGTGGCGACTATCTAAGTTGCAGTGCTTTACAGCCTAGTCACTAAGAAGTCAGTTCCTTGAAGTAGAATTTTCAACTATGTTCAGCCAATCATTTTGCCATTAAGAAAGATATCAGTGAGTGGCATTTGTGACTGTTCATGTCCTGCATGACTCTCTGGCTTAGATGACATGTTGAGCAGTCTAGTGGCCACCAAGGTGAGACACTGGTCATTTTGTTGACCACTATGCCACAGCTTCTAGAACGTCCTCAAGCTAATGGGCCTGTTTGAGTTGGATCTAATATCATAGCACTCACAAGATGACTAAGATTAGAACAATGAATTCTATAAATCAGAGCGTTGGTATGTACGATACTAATTTACTCATCAGTTAGAATTGAAGTAGTAGTAGTAGTAGAAGCTTCAACGCGAAGTTAATGCAAACTCCTCCGTAGGGCAATTCAATTGGTAGAATCAAACTTGAATACAGAATCTCGCAACTGGACTGCGACGCCGCCTACTGACTGCATGGGTTGTAGCCAGGTCCGGATTGGAGGGTAAGCCTTTCATACAGCCACTCACCTTTGGCTACCAAAGAAGAAACGAGTTGCTTTGAGACATAGTATATGCATTCTATTATATATTATGTGTGTTGATGGAGAACAATCACTTATTGCCGTTCAGAAATGAGCGTGGCACACAATCAGTATGTCAAACTAACTGGATCTGTAACACGATGCAATAAATCTAATTTCATGTCAGGATGAAACAAATCATAAATTTTGACAAACGAAACGAACAAATGATGTAAAATTGTGACATCATTATATAACCCGTCTGTAGGATACGAAATTATTTCGGATACCATGGTGGATATGGTTATGTAGTTAGATACCATGGGTAGTCAATATATTATTAATAACACGTACGTTTGCCCTGCAGGTTAGAACTACGTATCAAAAAATAATACGTATGATTGCCCCGCAGGTTAGAAACACGTACCTTTGCACCGCGGGTTAGAAATACGTGCTTCTTAGTTTAGGTAGGAAGGTTCCAGCAATAAGCTCGCAACGTAGCTAGCAAATATACCCAGCTATATACGGAGCCACTACCCCGCCGTATCAAACTGAACCATGGTGTCGCTACTGAGTACATGTGGATTTCGTACCATACATTAATCCGTATTACTGTTTTAATTTCAATTCCTCATGGTAAATCAGTTGATCAGTTAGAGTGCTGCAACATCCAATGAGCAAACGTTACAACATTATCAGATCATATCAAAAGTTGTTCATATACATAGGTACAATCATTTTTGTTTATATTGCTCTGCGAAAAAGATCGTTATGATTGAGTTTCAAACAGTTCCAGCATTTCAGGTTTAATAGCGAAAAAATATACCGTTTGAAATTTTTCGCAGTTCATAACTTTCATTATTTTGTTCTGTTTGGTCAGTGTTCATGTATCATAATCTGTTTGTAAGTTTTGATAGGTTTTATCACTGGAACAATGACATTGATTTAAACTTAGGAATCAATGCTTCTTTAGCCTTCAAGTCTTCGTGCTGGTCTAACCCCGCTGGCCTCTCCTCTGTGCTGGCCTCCCTCAGCTCTGATCTTCCTCACTGGTTTATGGCACTGTTGTGGGAAGCTGCAAAGGCAGAGGCAAAGTCAACAAACCCAAGATAACAACTTCAACCAGGACGTTATTTTGTGAGTTATATTTTTAGTTATTTTTATTGATATAGAAATGTAATGTTGAAATATCGATTATTGATCATGGATGGGATATATTGAATGATTAAAAAAGAGTGATGAATTGAAGATTGATGAAATATATGAGATGAATTATATGTTATTATCATTATTGTATAAATAAATACAGGTAAATTTATATTCGTCAACAATTCAACACGAGTTCCAGCGCAGCGCGAAAAATCTGTCGGTTGGCTCATAAACCTTGTGCAAAGGTGACGGTTTTGATTTTTATATTAATCTGACTATTTTAAATTGTAAAAATTTGTATTTGTCAAAATTTCACTTAGAGAGAATGAGCTCGCTGCATTTATTGGTGCGTGAAGGGAAAATTAATAACTACAAACTTTATACACAGAATATAATGGCGATGATAGGAACGGTAGGGATTATCGACAACATGTGAGTGAAAAACCTAACAGTTAATACCAATTATAGGTAATGTTGAAACAATTTCCGCGTATGGAGAGCAACAACGCAAACAAGGTGTATTGGTTCTTTACCATGAAAATGTAGTAATTTGCATTGATAATTACACAATTATGAATGCTACGGATTGTATAACAGTAGAGAACGCATAGTGAGTGGAATGAAAAAAATAGTAGTTGGTAACAATAGGATTGAAAGTATAACTGACATGGCACTGAAGTTAATTGGGCGCACTTTACTCGTAATCATTACACGTACCAGACCGCGCATAGATAGCCCTTCTTCCACCTCCCCCCGCAGCATGATAGAGAGGAGTATTTACACGCTACGAGAAGTGACATAAAAAAATATACCGCGGCAAGTGATTAAAAACTTAGATTGCATATTCGATTTACTAGTAAAGATATTTGGGAGGACTTATGCTCAAAACGCGAGGTGCTCTTCCACGTATCCTAGTTCGGCATTGCTTACAGCGCTTCTTTGCACTCGACAAGAAACAGTCACAAATAATCGAGGTGGCTGGGTAAAAGGCACAAGATATTTGCGGCTGACGATGAGAAGTGCGCCTAGATTGTTGCTCGCTCCGCTGGACACGCAGAGGACACAAGCTTCAGCCATGTCCGGTATCGTGATGCTGCTGGTGAGTGATAATGATGTTCCAGGTTGATCAATCTTGTGGAGTGTTGACGACTTGCCCAACGCAACACGTCGTTGGCTGCTCGGTAATCAGGACGAAGTTGGGTAGCGATGACTGTTTAACAACCGAAGGTTTTGTATGAGCTGAGTCAGCGATGGGAGTTGTTGTTTCTCGCAATTGGTCAGTAGAACGTTTAGAAGTGCTTAGCTACACCAATTTTAGCATTGCACACTCTTTCAAGGTACTTTTGCTTGCATTTAGCCTTTTTTTTATACTTTTATATATCAATTTAATAGTGAATGAGAACATGTCAGTCTACATGAAAGTAACTTAGGTTCCATCAAACTTTAAACTAATTTAGGTGGCAATAAGTTCCAAATAGACAGCAAAAGAGGTCCAAAGCTATTGAATTATGTTAGAAATATCAACACCTTCTAGGAAGGAGCACATCGTAACTTGAAAATTGTTATGTAATAACAAGATTTATTAGGGGAAAATGGCACGTCTTCACTTGTTAGAATTGTCATGACATGTACCCTACAAGCCCTTGTAGCGGTCAATTGCCTCACTATCAACCATACCGATTCTCATATCCCAGAATTGTCATCCATGTAAATATTGCCAAAGCTATAAACTAACTGAATGCATGAATAATATCAACAAGAAGTAGTATTGGCCATGGCGCCAATCTGCATTCTGTCAGGAATCTCAAGAAGTAAAATAGTGTCACACCTCAACAGGCATTGATGTGAGTACTTATCAGAATTAGGCACTTACAGTATGCTGGTAATAGTCAATCCTTTAAATCGACATTTACATGGAAATACACGAATGATAACTGGATGCAAGGGATGGCAATGTAGCATAAATGCCTTTACATGAGTTGTCTGGCTTGTTTTAATAAATAAATAAGATGGCAACATAACAATCAAGTCATGACATCGCATGCTGCAAATGTCACTGCAAGTGTGAGACTGCAAATCTTACATCAAGTAACTCATAAATACGATTTGCGAACAGTAGTGTTCAGAATCTCTATTCGTGAATTGATTTTGGTCATAGCAAAATGTGCGAAATATAAGTAGAACCACTGTAGTACCTCAGCGTACATTGTTTTTATTTTATCAAGTGCTCGCTCTCATCAGCGTAGCTCGCTGTTACAACTAGGGTACACTAACTCTACTAGTGTTAGTGAACCTTAATTAAAACAGCCTCTTGCGCTTTTAGTTGGTCAGGGTTTTCACTGTAGCAACTCACAATGCGTCGTGTAGGGCTTTGTATTAGCTTTACAAATACAATAATTTTTAACGTCTAGCTACCTCGACAACCCTGCAAGTACAAGTTCTGTAGCTTAGTCTCGTTGTTGAGGTTGCTTTATAATGTTGTAGGCACGGAAGCATTATATAATGCTCAGTAATTGTCGTACCGTTTCACCCCTGTTTTCTCTCCTACTATCATGTCTGTTACGAAACGGTATAGTCATTCTTTGTTCTAAAAGGTTCTTCTAGAGTAAAATTCTAATAGATAAATTCTCATCATCACCCCTTCCGGTCAATAGCATAGAGCTCACACAGGCCAGAGAGACAAAGAGCTTTATATTGGTGACCCCAGCCTTTTTTTATACAAACTCAAATTAATGATGGGCCGGAGGAAACATTCAAAGAGAATCGAATTCATGAACACAATTCAAAGGTTCAACATTTAAAAAACCCAGAAATGGCATAATGACTAGAAGCATGTAACTGGACCACGTGACTCAACTGTACGCAGAGGCCTGCATACCAATGTACAGGCAACTGGCAGCAGAACACCTCATCATAACAGGGAATGCCAACGTGTGCTGAGAACTTAGTTCTAAATTTTAATTCAATTACATAATTTGAATTTTTCATCATAATGCATCGAGTCGCAATCGTGTCAAATTATGTGTAAGCCTTTGGGCAAATGCGCGTTCAGTGTGTCAAATAATATTTCAATTTATGGAGATAATTAATCTCATGTACATAGAAACATTGTACTGTGAATTCAGGTTTTCAACGGAACAGACTATATCAACATTTTCAATGAAGTGCATAATTCATTGAATCCACAAACCACGTGGGACGCAAGTGAAGGGAATTAATAATAGTGCAAGATAAACTTAACGATTAAGCCGTTGTTACTTTAATTAAAGAAGATTTAATTTAACCCTGTTTTAAGACTGAGTGGGAGAATAATTTCTTCAGATTTCTATATACTATAGCGTGTTCGAGTAGAAGTATTCCACATCATTTACTATATGTTTCAGTTATGTAAATCAGTTACATGACTTGGCAACTTATTCACATTAGTTGTTTGATTAGAAAATATATGTTTTCTAATCAAACAACTAATGTTTTGAGTATGGTAGAGAAATGATCTTCCTGCTTTATGATAACTCGAGCGCTCTGGTATATTCCATTGCGTTTTGTATGTTCTCTGTACAGTTTCCATCTTCGATGCAAGGTATTGGGTATTTTATACATTAAAGGAATATTAGGATATATCACGTTTGTATCTGCAATGTAGAACATTTTTTCATGTATAGTTTAGTTACATGTTGTACATTTTTAGTGCTTTATATATCTTTTTACATCCAGGTACAATGTTTGACGTGTATATTATAGATATAGAAGATTCGATTTGTTACAAACTCGGTCTTGTTGTTAGCTTAATGTATGTTTATTGTAGGACCACACTTCAAAGTTTAGGAGGAGTTAGAGAGTCCCCTAGGCAAAAGCTCGCTGCGTTTACGTTTATTTGTATAAGTAGACCGATTTACTACGATGGAAACCCTAGTGTATAACAATTTGTAATGGTAATTAGAGCAGAGTAGAGAATTACTTAGTTATTTTATTATTGTTGTATGATTTTTTTCCACCATAAGAATCGAAATGTATGTTTAAGAGGTGTAAACCTGAACTGCATTTTTGTGGAATTTCGTCATTGAACCCTAGCAGGTGTGTAGTTTAACGTTTTGGAAGACGATTTACTGGATGGATGGGTCCTGGTGTAGAGGCGGTTTACACTCTTTGGTGGTCATTTGGAGTTCATCCACGTTCAACGTGAATTTGTAAGTACTTGTGGATGTCGGTCTTAAGTTTCATGGGATTGTTAGAGAGGTTATGCGACAATCTGCTGATCGTTGTAGTGATTTACTTACGTCGTCATTGAACAGAAGCCCAGCTTTTTTATGACCACACTCTTTGAGACTCATGTCAGGCCTATTCTTAACCACTGTACCAGTGTATAGATTCTTAGTTATGTCCATGATGTGATTTGGTTCGACGTTGTTCGGAGATGATGGACTAAACAGATGCATGGTACGTCTGAGGTATTGTATCATGGGTGTTGCCTCTAAATTTATTATATATCAGTGGTAGTTTGCTGAGAAGTGACCTAGTTAAGCATTGTAGAGTTCGTTGTTATGACACAGTGGGCTTTGATTTTATCATACTAGAAGCATAGCATCAATTAGGTCTAAGAATTTGTTATAAATTTGAACAGGTATCGTAGTAAAAATAACATTATTCGTATTAACTCAGTGTTAAATGTCATATTATTTCGGTATGGCTGTTATGTTAGTATATGATTTTTTCATGAACCAGATCACCTAGGGAGTTAACGTGCAGGATTATTTTTATTTATTACAAGATCGGTAGTGTACATTGCCGTCATGTATTGATTGACCATACACCTTCCGTATTGGTGTAGGATTTATCCTCTGGAATACTGCAGGATACACCATATATAATAGTTTATCAATGTTGCTTAAACCATGCTAGTGAAACTTACTTAGCCATTTTTGTTGAACGTTTGTCTTAGGAATATAACTGTATTAGGTTTAAATTCGCATAATTTCACAGAATATTGTGTATAAATTACACTTAATTGGAAGTGTAACGATGTAAAATATTTTGGTATGTTTTTCCCCTCGAGCTACTTCATCGGATTTGTGTAAAGTGTTAATGTTAAAATTCTTCAACAATTTAATATGCATCTCAATCTTGTTATCCGTTCGCATGTCCTTATTAGATGCATATTCCCGCATGTCTTACTTATATAAATGTTTGTGATACGTTTACAGTAGTTCACTTAGAAGTTATTGAGTAATTCAGGCTTTGTTGTGAGATTGCGTTCCAATTCAGAATATCTAACTTATTTGAGCGTTCACAATAACCACTATAGCATTTTTCATTAAAGGTTCGTGATGATGGCCGTAAACCTAACTCATCCTAACCTAATCTATCCAAGGATTATATTTTTTACCCCGTTTTCATACTTTTGTTATGACGTTTTTCATTGATTTAAGCTTTATTCATATCAAATCTATCCACTTGACTCTGTAGTTGTTACCAATTTTTACCAGTTTCTGTACCTACATATATAGATTTTTTCACTTTGCTTGTTACAAGTCTAGTAATGTCGACAAGTCTCAAATATTGTTAGGTGATCGCTCGTTAGTAGACTATCGAGTTCAAAACGTTTATGTAAGCTTACCGCATATGTCAGTGATTGTTACGGGTGTTAAAGCGTTAGCAAGTTTTAGGTACGGGTTTACTGTTGGAATGAGATTGTTTTTGTAATGTTGGATGTGTTGTTTCTACCATTTTCGTCTATTATAACGAATACTGAATAAATCCACTCTAACATATTTTCAACAGATCTGTGATATAAGGTCCGCAGTCGACAAGATCTACGATATAAATCATGCCTAAGGTACATGATTAGCGAACTATATATCAATGCACGGCAACATAGATCAAATATCAATGAATGCAAAAAGGGTTACCATACACTGCCAAATACATTAATACCCAGGCAACCTAACCTAACAGTCATCCTAACCAATTGTTATGTATTTTTATTAAAGTTTGACGCATATGTATGATATTGATATTTATGAAACTCTCCTCTTAAGCTGTATATTCAACGTAACAAAAGCTGTTTGAATACATTTATCCAATTTAATCCAGCAAATATCCTTTTGCAGATGATTAGATTCCAGATTTTTTTTATCGATATCTCTGGTACATGTTTGGATGCGAATCAGCAGGTAGGATCAAGGAGAACTAATGCACTTCAATTTGTTACACTTTTTTACTGTGGAACAGTTTCACATGATATCAAGTTCAAAGATCTAGTCATCCTAACCAACTTAACCAATAATTATATATTTTCATTCAAGTTTGATGGTTATGTATGATATTTAGTCATAATTTTGTGCGATGTACATATCAGATCCCCTCCACACGGCTCTACGTAACGTACCTTTTTTTAATGTCACACACCAGGTCACACACGGCATTATGTAATGATTGACCATACACCTTCCATATTGGTGTAGAATTTATCATCTGGGTGCGGTAGGATAAACCGTATATCGTACTTAATCTATGCTGCCTAGACAATAGTAGAGAAACTTTCTTAGCCATTTTATTGCTGTTATACGTTTTTGAACGGTTATCATACAAATATATAAGTATTTGATATAAATTCGCCTAATTTCATGGAGTTTTTGCTATAAAATACGTTCAATGGGATGTAATGATCCAATCAATACCACTCCTAAGGTGATCTGGTTCATGAAATAAACATACAAGTCGTAGGTATAACGACAAAAGTTGCTCTGGAAATAAGTGCGTCTAAAACGCCCTGGAAATAAGTGCGTCTAAAACGCCCTGGAAATAAGTGCGTCTAAAACGCCCTGGAAATCCTATAGTCCAAACGTGCCCTGGAAATTCAGTCGTCTAAAACAGCCCCGGAAATAAGTGAGTCCAAACGTGCCCTCGAAATCCTATAGTCCAAAATGACCCTGGGAATACTTACTGCAAATATGCTTTTTGTGAAGGAATTAGATTGGCGATAATTAGTGACTCCATGTATGCTTTGTGAAGGGATTAGATCGGCGAAAATTAGGGACACCAAGACTCAAATGTGGAGGAATTAGATTGGCAATGACTATATCTTTGAACCTTTTATCGAGTGTATTGGTTAGGATGTATGTTATTTGTTAATGTGTCCAACTTAGTCGCTGTATATCTCGGACAGTGTAGTTTTATGTTAAGACAAATTGATCTTGTGGTCAAGTTAGTTACTGATGATACATAGAGATACCAGTAACGCAAGTTTCTTATGAGTCGGCCGATGTATTTTTCAGGATGAATATTATTTATTAGTGTGTCTGACTTAATCGCTGTATATCTCGGACATTGTAGTTTTATGTTAAGCCAAATTGATCTAATGGTCAAGGTAGTTACTGATGGTACATAGAGATACCATGAACGCAAGTTTTTTTGTGAGTCGGCCGATGTATTTGTTGGGATGTATGTTATTTGTTAATGAGTCTTACTTAGGCGCTGTATATCTCGGACAAAGTAGTTATATGTTTACTTTCTTCTATTCTGGTCAAGTGAGTTACTTATGGTACATAGAGACTGCCCGTGACGGGTGGGGAAGAGAGGAGGGGTTGACCGGAGTCAGGCGGTGTCCAAACCGCAAATGGTAATTAGCTTGATGGTCTTTATATGTCAACTGTCACACAATAATCTTATCTCGAGATATATGGTCCTCTTGGAGAATTGTTTTTCTTACGTTATCTTCCAGATTCCTTTCGGTATCTTATTGCTTTTATTTACGATTGCTTACGTACGAATTATATAGATGTAGGTTATTAGGTCTTATCAACTATATTTATATGATTGTATTGAATTATTTCGCACGGTATGATATATATTACTTTGTTTGTTATTGAATGACACATTTGAATAGAAATTTTTACTACTCAAACCTGAATTGTTAGGATATTCGATATAGTTATGCAAGAAATATATGTATATATTAGGAGAGCATAGCTAGTTGTGCTTTATCTGACTCATTTTTGTAGGTTGTTTTGGTGGAGGTTTTAGCGGTGAGATGCTTGAAGCACGCTTGATGTTGAATATAGGCTATGAACATTTACAGGTTACAATATGTTCATGTCGATGTGCTTTCATATTTTTTCACGCAAAAGTGTCCTCGTGTGGTTGTATTTCTGTGGATTATCGATACGACCGCAATCCTGATTATCTTCGTATTTGTTTTACGGTATTATTTCACATGAGTATTTTACTGTTTTGCTACCCTTAGCTGCTAGTCTGAGGCCTCGGACATGCAAGCATCATACTGTAACACGTTGGCTGTAAGCAAATGATATCACTCGGGTATTCGTTGGTCGTTTCGCTTTTTTATTAGTCCCAGCAGTCATTTATTTCTTTCATCGTACAATGATTTTTTTTGGGGGTTCTCATGCCGGCTCATTATTGGTTATATCCAGGATGTGACTTTGATTGATGTTGTTCAGAGACGATGGGTGAATCAGATGCATGATATGTCTGAAGTATTATACGTGACTGGAATAGGTCTAGAAATTTGTTATAGATTTGAATGGTATCGTAGTAAAAAATAACGTTATTCTCATGATCTCAGAGTTAAATGTCAGATATTTTGGAGGAATGTATGCTTAAGAGGTGCAAGTCCATTATGCATCTTTATGGAATTTTCGTTATTGATCCCCTGCAAATGTATACTTTAACATTTAGAAGACGATTTACTGAATGGAGGGGTCCTTGACCATTTATAGATTGGCTACCCTTCACCTAATGAGATATATTCATCTACGATTGCTGAGGGCGCTGTACACAACTTCAATTAGCTTAATACCTATCACATTTTCAACTTAAGGCAAGAGGCGTTTTAGTGCATTTCAATGCTAGTTCAATCGAGTTAAATTTAGGATATTGCAAACAAAGATTTATTAGATATATTATTTGTATTGAAAATAGATTTTGACATAATTATATATACATAAATATACATGGGATATCATTTTACGAAAACATAACATTTTCACACCAAAAAATCGATGTGAGCATCTTCGCGAAACAAAAATATTGTCTTTGACCTCGCTCTCTTGTGTTATCTTGATCCTTGGTACCAGTGACAGTCTGTGGGTTCTTTATCAATGACGTATATTTATTTCTCACCTGAAGCTGTCAACTCGTCTTATCGGTGTAGGATTTATCATTTGGGTGTGGTTTTTTCTCTGATCTATTTCTGTTCGAGCCTAACGCCCTTAGTACACATTTTAGATAAACGAGGACCTTTGGGAGAAGTGTATGCAATACTTGTAATCCTAGCCTTGTAAACAAATCTTTGTTTATAGTCTTCAGCGAGCTTTTTATAGACGGTATTTTAATCACTATTACATGTTTGTGACATCGAATTGTTTCAAATTTTCTTCTTGCTATTATCCACATTTTCATTCATTATATTCCCGCAGATATCCGAAATATACCCAATTCTCCTTGCACTCAAACGTTTATGACAGGATTCTCTCTTTTCATGCTTCATTACCAACATATTTGTAACCAAAGTCAGATATAAATTTGATTTTATTATGCAGTTTTACACTTCTTATACATGTCACCCTTTCATTACCCCATTTGATAATTCGGTTTCCTTCAACTTAGCAGTTTTTTTTCTTCACACATTTCAATATCACTGTCACTGATATCATTTCACTGAAAGTATCCCACGTTTTACCATATTTTCATTATTTTCAATTTCGGTTATGACTCGGGTCTTTCTACCACCATATCGATTTACCTATTTTCACCCAATCTTCATACATTCTTAGCTTGAGTGTCGGTAGCACCATACTTTCTCTTACGCTCGCGCCATTTTGAGCACTGTCTTTCTCATCAGATTGGGAACCCAAGTCCGGATTATTATGTTCTATCAATACGCCCATAGCATCCTTTGAGGTCATATTTCCTCATTCATTTTCAAGATTAGCATATTCAAGATAATGCTGTCTTTTCAGATGTTGCCAAAGCCCGAATGTGAAGCCTGATTTGCTTAATTTTATCTCCGAACTGCAAATAACACATATCCCCGTCTTTTCATTCCTGTTAAAATATTTCCACATCAAACTGGGTGGCATTTTTTTCCCCCGAAAGCGAATCGCTATCTAAAGAGTACAGACATGAGTCCAATTTATACATACAGGATCGTTACCTTCACTGCCTTGGCAAATGTATGGGCTACCATGTAGGCATTTACACACACTTTGTGCAAAAGGGTCGCCACACACTGCCCGATGCATTAATACAGTCCCAACCTAACCTATCCCATAGAACAACATCCCTTGCTGTTGATACAAGATATTTCATCTGCATCAGCTTCATACTATGTTATGTTAAAAGAAGTAATCTTCCTATCCGATCCTAACCTAACTGATGTACGGTATTCAGTCATTATTTTATACAATGCATAATACATTTCTCCACTTGTCTCTACATTTTGATCTATCTTTTGCAGTTTTGACAGCTAATTATTTCTATTTCGCAATCAATTTCGACTCATATATATTACCAGAGAGGGCAGATTTCCTCAATCTTAGATGGATTGTATGTTACAAATAATTCATATTTGTTTCCATCATACGAATAACCTCTTCATCTCATACTAGGTCAAACACATTTTTTCTTCAATATCTCCTGACACTTCATTCTTTGATGACATGCACAGTCGATCTACCTTTTTTTCCATTAAATTTTTAATCTCTTCACGATGACAGCGTTTCAAATGTCTCCGCACGTTACTCGTCGATTTATGTTTATTCAATTTTATTTATTTCTGGCATAGTTAACAGACCCCCATAACCCCATCTCTTTCGAACAATCGAGGACTCAAGCTATAACCCATCCTTCCACAACAGAAACCCAATATTGACTGAATATTTTTCACATCGGACTCTGATTTATATCTCACCATTCTGTCACACATATACAGCATTTACCCCGAGATAGGTTTATGGGTAGCGTTGCAGCCCTTGAAATATATTCTCCTACCGTATTCAACGATTTCTTTGTTTCCTTCGACCAACGCAATGTATGCAATTTCATCGCTTAACCTTTGAGTTGTAGGATATTATAAACAATTGATTTAGGATTTACATACTTTTGT
>SDVV010010725.1:0-16132 GCA_016164225.1 Gammarus roeselii
TCTTATTGAATACAAGCAATTGCTATAAATAGATTCACATCACATCTGTCCACCTGCAAGCAATATGTAACTGTAAACTGAATACAATCTACTATGCTCAATATTTTACTATGCTCTATGTTTATCATGGTGTTCCCCAGGGTCCTAATATAGGACCAATTCTTCATATAATTTTAATAAACTAGGTATATAGTTACCACATTGTTTTCCAATATACGTCGTTTGCTAGTGATAACTCATTGGCTTGCATCCCTTCAAACACCATAAATGAATTAACTGCCACAATCAACAAGGAACTCCTTCATTTACAAAATTGGCTTAGTGCAAACCAAATCGGAATTAGTGTCAAATAAATAACATATTAGGTATTCTCATATAGACAAAGGATCAGTTTATCATTCCTAAAAAACTTGAAAGGTAAGAATTCACAAGATAGACAACACTAAATTCATTGGGGTATATTTTGATACAAACCTAAATTCAAAAATCACAATAACAGTCAAACAAGTTTCCAAAATGTACAGGCATCTTTCATAAATTAAAACAATCTCCTTCAAACTGTCCTAAAACCTTATATTTCTAGCCTTCCAGTCGTTCTTAATTTCTGCAATCAAATCTTAGTATGGAACAGATAAAAGTAAAATTTATAAAATCATATGCACTGCAAAAGAAAGTTATTCAAGCTATAAATAACAATTCCTTAAAATCTCAATTATTATTTCAAAACCATGAATATTCAGAAACAGGAAGATCAATATAACTTCCAAATTATTCAATCCACACTTAAAACTTTTAATATAAATTATGATAAAAAAACTTTCAATTAAATTAGGAAATTATCAGATGTGCACAATCATTACACAAGTAATGCTAATAACCATGCAATATCACATAACAAGATCCAAAAAAAAAATTAGTATCCACTTCAAATGTGCCAGAATTTGACAGTTGATGTAAATATTGTAATTTAAATGTTCCTCTTTTAGTCTTTAGGTCAGAATTAAATTAATTTTACTTACCTTACAATCAAAATAATGTTAAATTGCTGCTTTGAAGTTTCACACAATAACTATAGTTAACCTTGTTAAAAACAGATGATAAAGGCAACAACTATCTGCTCTATTGACGTTAATTATTCCATCACTGTCAATTAGTGTCAGGTCTATAATTGTCTCAGTTATTACATTTCATGTTTTAGAATTAATATTAAAAAAAAAAATCTTATAGATCTTTAAAGTTTAGTAAAAATTGTTAAGTTTCTGTGTGCATTTAAGGTTAGCCCAGAAGTTCTTAAAAGCTTTGAAAGAACCTTCAATTTGGTGCCTCAAAATACCATAACCTTCTTGGAAAAATAAAACAGAGTAATCTGAATCCAATTATTATTGATGATGAGGTCATCACTGATCCGTAAATGATTTTGAATGGCTCCAACAATTCTTTTCAAAGATACCAGCTAGCTTAAGTTAATCTAGTATTAGCAGCAACAACCTTGAAAAGACAATTTTTAACCCTGTGGACCCGAACGAAGTATAAGATCATAAATAGTTCAAAAAATAGTAGCAGCACTGGCAGGATTAAAATCCAAATTAATGAAGTTGAGGCAATCTCTGATTAATGTTGCTCCCTTACCCTAACTCATCAACTAGTCACTTCTGCAGGAAGTTTTTCCAATGCACTCAAAATGGCCAAAAATTAGTCCAATTTATGAAAAATTAAGGCATAACAGACATAAAAACTATCACCAAATATCAGAACTGCTCATCATAAGCAAAGTTTTTGCAAGAGATCTTTCTGCAATATTATATTTTCTCTTTTTATCTCATAACCAACTAAGTCAAAATCAATATCACCTCCAGTCTTACAAAAATACAGAACATGCTTCACTAAAATTAACTGGAGATGTTATTGTTGGACTTGACAGTGGGGAAGTCACTGTTGCAACTTCTATGAGCCTCAGTAAAGCTTTTGATGGGAGGAATACGAAATTTTGGTAACAACATTAGGGCACAAAAGAGTTGGTTACATGACACAAATTGGATAAATTCCCATCTTGTTGATAGAAAACACATAGCGAGCTGAAAAAACTCATCATCTGTAAATACTCATAATATAGCCAGTGCATGGGTTGCTTCTGGGATATTTGTTCAATAATGCCATAGAAAACACTTGCAACATATATCATTTGATCTTTTTGCATTAGGTAATACAGTGTACTATACAGGAAAAAATCAACAAAACTATTTTCAAAACTATTTCAAACTGGTTTACTTCAAATAAGTTGACAGCTAAATGTTGATAGGACGCAAGTTGCAATATTTTCTAAGAAGTTTCATATTCCTAACACACAGGTCAAATTGAGGGGCCAAGCAGTTGCACCGATTCAAAAACAAATCTACCCGGTGTAATAGTAGACCAAGGACTTAATTGGAAAGATCATGTCTCTTTTGTTGCTGAAAAATT
The DNA here is from genome assembly GCA_016164225.1 of Gammarus roeselii. NCBI lineage: Eukaryota > Metazoa > Arthropoda > Malacostraca > Amphipoda > Gammaridae > Gammarus > Gammarus roeselii. The sequence continues at coordinate 2,461 of SDVV010010725.1, forward strand.
ATTCAAACCATCTGGCATCTTAAATAAAATTGTCTATCAACAACAGAAAGTCTTTAATGCTAGTCTTATTTATCCCTTTCTGACTAATGTACATGAAAATGTGCATGCTTCAATCTTCAATATGAACCTTAGACCAATCATTCACTGTCAAAACAAGTCATTACATCGCTATCACATGCTGGTAGACATGACCACTCGTCGCCTTTCTTCTGTCAATGGAATATTCTGCCACTGTCATATCATCAACCATTCCCCAGAGTGTTTGATTACAAAGCTTTGAATCAATTACCTTACATTGAAAATTATTTTTCCCTGAAAAAGAAATACCCTTTGCATAATCTTTGTACCAAAACGAATTTACATATTCACTGTATCTCATCAACACCATCCCAAATGCTTTTCAAATACAGGGCTACTAAAACTTTGAATTCCATTGCTATAGATAAAAGAACGAGTAGCAGTACAGGGATCTATGAAGTGAACTAAAATTACACTTGCTTGAACTTGTGCAAGCAGAATTTCTTGAACCATAATTTTCTTCCTGTATGCAACTTACCATGTCAAGTATTTGTTACTAATTTGTGTCATTCCATTGCTATGTCTTTTCCTGGTATATACCTGTACTTGCTTCTATCTTGTACAGATTGAAACGTTTTAATCCTGTCATGTTAGGTTTGTAATTTGTTTCGAAAATTGAGACCTTTGTGTAGAATATTACGTGAATAAATATCATATAAATTAAAATGTTGGACATTCCCAACGCTCAATTTTCATACTTAAGGTCAGTGTAAACAGCATATTATCAAAATCACTTAAACGACAGTAGACTTGACTTATTTTACCCATTTGTTGACAAACCAATAATTCAATATGACACTGCTTAATTTTTTCAGGGAGGAAAAACAAAACAACGCTTTTAACGTTAGAAAAAATGAGAACATTTTAGCAATGTCAGACGCCCCCTGGTGCGCAAAAGAAAAACGCTTACTTGAAACGCACCTTCGCTTCCAATCCTTTAGAACTCAATGAGTAATATGTACGCGCCCTAGTGCGTACAGGTAGCATCGTCAAGATTAGTACAAGCTCAGTGGCTACACGGGCAAATTCAGCTCCGACAGCAACGCAACACAATATGTACAGCTACGCGGTTTGGTTGTATTAGTACAATTTATTTATTTAGGTAAGATAAAGGCTCAGATAAAACGAAACGAATCCTCGGCTCCAACCCCTCAGAACCTCATGAGTAATATGTCCACATGCCAATGAGCACAGATAGTATCGTCGAAATTGGTACAAGGTTCACGGCTACTCGGACAAAGTCAGCTCCGACAGCAACGCAACACAATATTTACAGCTATGCAGTTCAGTTGTATTATTACAATATATTCACTCAGGTAAGATAAAGACTCATTCGAAATAAAACGAATCCTCGCCTCAAAACCCCTCAGAACCTCATGAGTAATATGTCCACACGCCAGTGCGCACAGATAGTATCGTTGAAATTGGTACAAGGTTCACGGCTAGTAGGACAAAGTCAGCTCCAACAGCAACGCAACACAATGTTTACAGCTACGCAGTCCAGTAGTATTAGTACAATATATTTACTCAGGTAAGATAAAGACTCGGATGAAACGAAACTAATCCCCGCCTCCAATCACTCAGAACTCCAAAAATAACATGCACGCGCGACAGTGCGCACAAACAGCATCGTCGAAATTGGTACAAGGTATGGCTTCATGGATTAGATAGACTCCAACCGCAACGCGTCACAAGGTTTTATATCTGTGCAGTCCAGGTCAACCCCAGAAACTGCATATGGTCCGTGCACGCGCGAGCGAGCACAGACTGAAGAAAAAATATTCATTCACAAAAACACGAACAGGACCTCCAGCACAAATACACCAGCAATATAATATTGTGGATCGTGAAAAAGAAAGTAAGAGCAGGTTCGTCATAGACAGAAAAACTGCTCAGATTATTGATTTTGCACAGATTGTTTAAGGGGATAGGGTGTGGGGAGGGGCATTGGTCTCTTGGGTCGCAAAAGAGCCCGATGAATTCAGGAGGGTAACCCAAGTCCCCCGGGTCTTCTCGAGCTCCCCGAGTTCCCCGAGACCCTTCATCTCGCCTTGTCTCGACTTATTTCGGCCAGTGTTGGCTCGTCGTGACCAACTAGACTCGCCTCAACATGTTTCGACTGATCTCGACGCACCTCGACCAGCCTCGACGCGGATGGCCCCCTCTGCGGTGGCGATCGTGTGGACTGTAATAACAAATTTTTTTCACTCAAGCATTTCAAGGTGGTAGTGGGGTGGCAGAGGTGTATCGGGTCCCAAGAGAGCACGACGAATCCCGGAGAGTAACCCATGTCCCCCGGGTCCCCGAGCTCCCTGGGTCCCATCGTCTAGGCTCGTCTCGAATCATTTCGGCCAGTCTCGGCTCGTCGCGACCAACTCGACTCGCCTCGACATGTTTCGACTGATCTCGACGCACCTCGACCAGCCTCGACGCGACCCTCGCCCTCTGCACCAGCAATCCGCGGACTTTAATAGTTAATTGTTCTACTCAAGCATCTCACATATATACATTTTTTCTGTGTATGGGTTTAACAGCACTGGGAGGGGGAGCAGAGGTTCCAGGATTCAGAGGGGCCTCTAAGGGTCCCACAGTTTCTCAAGAGGGTAATAAAGGGTCTCAAGGGTGTCCCGAAGGGCCCCAGAAAGGTTTAAGTGGATCCCCCTAAATCCACCCGGTCCCTTAAGTGCCCCGGGTTCTCGAAACCCCGAGTCCTGCGGGTTCCACGAAAACCACCCCTCCCTGGGCCACCTTGTCTCAACCAACCTCGATACGAATAATAATAATAACCAATGCAAAATTTATCACCATGAAAAAAGGCAGAGAAAAATAATAAAGCCCAAGCAAGATGAAATAATAAAATACTAAAATGAAGTGTTATTGATCTATTAAATGAATAATCATCCATGTACCCCAATATATGACATATTGAACAATAATTAAGAATAGTGTCTCCTCCAACAAGATTCTTCGATTGCTGGGATGTAAAGGTAGATTTATGTACTTATTATACTCATAAGTTAATATCCAGTACATCCAAATAACAAATGTTGACTTCAGAACAGCTCACGCTTACGAAGACGAGGTACATATTACAGGTTCTGTGCGATTTTTGTACTGATTTGATTTGAGCCTCATTTCCACCGTAGCCTCAACGTGATTTGATTTGAGCCTCATTTCCACCAGAGCCTCAACGTGAGTCATGATAGGCTCCCCCGTAGGGCGCGACCGTCATTGATTCAGGTAAGTTCGCACTACCTCGCGTGCAAAAATATTAGTCATGTCTAGATGAAGTCAGTACATATTTCAATTGCGGCATATTCGCATACTAGCGCGTACAAGAAAGTAAAGGGTTAACGCGTATCTACGTAAATGTATCGTTATCTCTGTGCGTAATGGGGTGTAGAGACCCCTTAACTTGCAGAGGTTTTTGGGTTTTAGACAGCTTCGTATAGTCCGGTGTGTTTTCCGAAAGCGATAAGCTTTTCCGGTAGGTTGGGTCAGTGAGTAGGCTTTGTAGATTTACGAAAGCTCGTCGGGCTGCTACGAGTGCGTTGCAATCCATCAGTAAGGGTTTCCCGCTGATAGCCACTGGGTGGCAACAGGGGCAAGGTGGCGCGTTTAGTCCCATGTCGACATCCATCAGGTGGTTGTGAGTTATCCCCGTGTTTTCGTGCAGAAGCGGTTGATGAACACTTGGTCTTTCCTGTTGGTGAACTTTGTTTCCCACTCTCCGACTGAGGGTTTGACTGAAAGCATTTTTTGTCCACTCTGTTGCCACATTTCATCCTATCGGGATGTTATATGGGAGTTGATAATAGGAAACCAGTCTCGGTAATGTATTGCGAAAAATTTTATTCTTGGAGAGTAGCTGCCAGTTTAGCAAGCGAGTCTGCTAGTTCGTTTCCTCTTATTCCCGCGTGTCCGGGGATCCAGCAGAATTCAACTGCCTGACCCGTCTCGGTCATCACAAAGAGATCGTGCTGCGTTTTACGTTGAACGGGATGATCGTAGTGTAGGGTTTTAAGCTTGGTGAGGATACTCAGACTGTCTGAGAATACGACGTATTTGGGGAAGCGCGAATAAGAGGAAACGAACTGTAGATGCGAGCAAAATTAGTGTCACCCTAAATGGAGTGCTCTTGGAGGAAGTTCAGAGTTTTAAGTATCTGGGCTCCCATGTGGAGATAACTGAACTAGTGGAAACTGAAGTGAAAGCGCGAGTGAAGGAGGGATGTTAAGGGCTAAGTTGTGTGAGTTGTGAGGGTGTGAGGTGCGCTTTGCCGTCGGCCACCCCCCTTTCTGGGGGATGCAGACTTGTGTCTGTATCTGTTGTATCTGTTTTTGCAATTGAGATGGCTAGTTCGAGTGCAAACACTGAGGCCACTTGTGGGAGCGGCGGCTCCCACTCCGTCTGCGGTTTTGTAGCCGTCAGTGTGTATGTGGCGGTGATCTGAATATTCTTCCTCAAGTAGTCTTAGGAATTCCTGTCGGTACGCGTTGGTTGGAGTAGTTGCATTAGGGTACACTTGCAGTTCTAGGTTGATCGGTGGTGGGTTGATCATCCATGTTGGTGGGTTAATTTGAAGGCTCCGGTAGGAAAATGAAGGCTAATAGCCTTACGACTGATGTTTAGTGAGGTCAGCAGATTGTCCACACGTAGGGAAAACGGTGGCCATATATTCATTTTGGCCGCAAAAAGGCACTTATCGGATATGTTGATGATGTGGATTGCTGGGTTGTTGATTAGGCTTCTAGTCTTAAAACAGTATTGTAGTGAAAGTTTGTCTCGCCGGAGCGGAAGTGGAAGTTTGTTAACGAGCACGTTTAGGGATTCAATTGGGGTGGAGCGGAACGCGCCGGTTGTTATACGCAAAGCATTGTTTGCGATGGTCGAGAGAGGGTCGAGAGAAGTTTTGGCTGCAGATCCGTAGACAACGGCTCCGTAGCCCATGCGCAATCGTATTAATGCTCTGAACAACGTCATTCCAGTGTCCATGTAGGCACCAAACTTCAGGGATGTTACCGATTGAATAAGTCCCGTCGACCTTTTGCAGCGAGTCGCCAGGCTGCAATGTGGGGTCGCCACGTGAGTTTAGAGTACCACACAAGACCCAGGAATTTAATCGTTTCTTCGTATACTAGAGGACTGTTGTGCAGCGTTAGGGCTGGTTTCAGGTGTAAACCGGGTACAAGGGTAAAGTGCATGCTTTTAGTTTTAGAGGGCGAGACTCGGAATCCGTTTAGGGAAGCGAAGTTCTCGACTAGGTTTAGGCACTTCTGGACTTCATGTTGAATTATTATGAGGCTGGGGTGTCTGCTTATTTGTAGGTCGTCCACGTATAGTGATGAGAGCAGTCTTCCGTCTCGGGGAAGAATGTCTACTAACTGATCGATTTTGAGGATAAAACGAGTGACACTGAAGACGCTACCCTGGATGGAAGCCTATTTAATGTGGAAATGACGGAGACCGAGTGTCGCCGACCTTGACCCTGAATCTGCGGTTTTGTAAAAATTGGTGGATGAAACGTGGTAGGCGACCTCTCAAACCTTTACGGTGAAAATCCTTCATGATCCCGTATTTCCACGTAGTATCGTAAGCGTTTCAACGTCGAAAAATATGAAACCACATGTTCTCTTCAGACGTAGGCCTCTTATGTCTGATTCTAATCGTACGAGGTGGTCCGTTGTGGAGTGGCGCTTACGGCCACCGTACTGGATGTTGTTAAGCCCTGCATGCATTTCAAGGTAGTCGACTGGGCGTGAGTTTATCATTCTTTTAATAGTCTTACATAGGACGCTAGTTAGGGCAATGGGACGATAGTTATGCGGGTCGTTGTGACATTTTTCCGGGTTTGGGTATCGGGATAATTACGGATTCCCGCCATTGATTGGGAAAGAATGAGTTTGAATACAGCGTATTGAACAAATTTAGTAGGTGCTAGAGAGCGTTTTTAGGAAGGTGTTTGATCATATTGATGTACAATCGGTCCAGCCCGGGTGAGGTTTCACGAGTGAGGTCGATAGCATACTGTTGTTCAAGGAAGGAGAAAGGTTTGTTGTAGAATTCTTCATCTGCGGAGGTGAAGTTAATATACTCACTTTCTCTTCGGATCTTTACCATTGGAAAGAAGAAGTATAATTTGTTGATTGCGATATTTGGCTGAAAGTCTGAGCTAGTTTATCCGCGATGTCCGCGTATGAAGAATAGACAGTGTGTCCGACAACATGTGGATAGCTCGCTCGAGGCGACCTTGGATACGTCTGATTTTTCCCCACACTTGGGAAATGGGGGTGTTTGGATTGATTGTGTCAACTAATTGGGTCCAGCTTTCTCGCTTCTTCTCCACGCAAAGTTTACGGAACACGGCAGTTTTCCTTTTCCACGCTACTTGGTTCCTGGGGGTACGTGCGCGGCGGAAGGCCCCGTACATCCTCTCACGCTGATCCATTGCTTCTTGTACCTCCGGGCACCACCAAGGTTTCGGTAAAAATGTTGAGGGTAAATATTGGAGAATGCAAGAGACAGCTGCATTTTGGAATTTCTCGTGCTGATGTATGACAAGGTCGTGCTCTGAAATGTTTTCGGGAAGGCGCTCCACATCGTCCCATGCGACATGTGTCGAGTATTCCTCCCAGCTGGCGTTCCAGTAGTTGAATCGAAGTTCCTGTACGTCGGGATTGTTTGGTCGGTTGGTAAGGAGCGATATGATCACTGGGTTGTGATCACTGCCATACGTTAAAGGCAGGACTCCCCAAACGAGTAAGGGTGCTGAAGTGGGGGAGCAGATTGATAAATCGATGGCGGTTTTACTTTCGAGGGTGATCCGAGTGGGTTGTCCGTCGTTGAGAAGAACCAGGTTGTGAGTGTCTATGGTGTCGGGCATCATCATTCCCCTGGGGTCTGTTCTCACGCACCCCACACTTCGTGGTAGCTGTTGAAGTTTCCAAGGAGGAGTTGCAAGAAGTTACAAGGAACTAGAGATCCAAAGAGGCAATCTCTGTCTATCCTTCAATTTGCATCGAAGTAAACCTCCCGTAGTCCCCCCAGGGGGGACTCCCTTGTGTAACTCTATCCAGTCACACAAACCCCAAAAAGGCTTTGGTGTGCTGCAAGGCATCCCCTTGGCTCTGTAACCATCGTGGGACCCCATCTCTCCCTTACAACCCTGATCTTGAACGGGTGGGGAGCAGCGTAGCGGGAAGCCTATAAATAGGCTGTCCCTGCCCAACCAGAGACCGGTATATTAAGGCAGGGCTCTCTCCTGTCGCACTGCGCTGGCGCTCGGTTCACTGTATCGTGGGGCGATACAGCTTAGCCTCTCTCACCACGGGCAGGTGGCCAGCTACTCTCGGGTCGGCCTATTGCCTGACCCATTCTGTCCGATGTGTTGTGTGGGGCTGGTGTGGTGGTTATAGCTTTGGATGCTGACTTTTTTGGGGTAGCACAGGGGGCTCCCTGATTGACCCACGTGCGCTGCACGGGGGTTGCGTTTCCCTTAGTCATTGCTTCCAGGGCTGTTCCCACCATCTCCGCAGCCGGGTTTGAGATGCCAGTGAGGCGTTAGGGGCTGCTACACAGGGCAGATCCCGCTAGTCGCCCCCCGCCCCCTTAGCTCCAGTCTGCCCTAAATGCCTTGGCTATTATCACTGATAGTCGAGTTCAGGTCAAGCCTACGCTTGAAAGTCTCCACTGATTCGCTCGCTGTCACTGCCGGCGGAAGTCTATTCCAGACGTTGATGATTTTGTAGGTCATCAGGTCACCGCAGGGTCGGGTGTTGAATCTCTTTGGTTGAAGTTTGAACCCGTGATTCCTGGTGGGGTGGTCATTTAACGTGAAGAGGTTTCTGTACTCGACGTTATTGAAGCCTTTCAGGATTTTAAAGGTTTTAATTAACTGTCCTCGAAGCCTACGCTTTTCGAGGGTGAAGAGTTTCAGTTCCCTTAATATTCTTTGATACCCCATGTGTCTGATGGATGAGATCATCTTCGTTGCCCAAGCCTGTACCCTTTCCAGTCTCTTGATATTTTGGATCAGGGTGGGAGACCAGAATTGGACGGCATACTCCAATAGAAGTCTAACTAGGGTATTGTACAGGGTAAGAATTATCTCCTTGTCCCTGTACCTGAATTGCCTTCCGATGTATCAGAGGACTTCGTTGGGTTTCTTCTCGACTTCAGCGCACTGCCTGGAGAATTTCAGGTCAGCAGCGCTGATGTAGACTCCTAGATCTTTTTCTAGGTTGGTGGTCGGGATCTGACTGCCCAATAGGGAGAAGTTCGCCGATCCGTTTGCTCTGCCGATGTGCATAACTGTGCACTTGTCCGTGTTGAATGGCAACTGCCATGCCTCGGACCATTCCCCGATTTTGTCAAGATCCTGCTGCAGGTACTCGACAGCAGTGGGGTTTGCAGCGTTTGCTCTTAATTTGGTGTCATCAGCAAATTTTCATATTTTGCTTACGAGGCCTGTGTCTAGGTAATTTATGTAAATGAGGAACAGGAGTGGGCCTAGAACTGATCCTTGGGGGACCCCGCTTTCAACCGGGGCCCACGGTGAGCTTTCACCGTTGATCACCACTCTCTGCCTCCTGTCTGAAAGCCAGTGCTCTATCCATTCCCAGATTCTTCCCACAACTCCAAGAGCTCTCAGCTTGGTGGGGAGTCTCTTGTGAGGGACCTTGTCAAAGGCCTTCTTGAAGTCAAGATACAGGATATCGATGGCCCTCGAGTCGTCGTAGATAGAGATTATGTGGTGGAAGAATTCCAACAGGTTGGTCAGGCATGATCTCTTACATCGAAAACCGTGCTAACTGTTCCCTAGGAGATTGTTTGTCTACAGATGGTTTACTATTTGGTCTTCAATAATGGACTCCAACATTTTGCCCACAACTGATGTGAGGCTAATGGGCTTGTAGTTTCCCGGGAGATTTTTCGGCCCATTCTTGTGGATAGGGTAACGTCGGCTATCTTCATGTCCTCGAGAACCGCCCTCTCTTCCAGTAATTGGTTGAATACCACCAGGAGATGGGGGGCAATTTCGTCCGAGACAGCCTTTATTACTCTCGGGAGGAACCCGTCGGGGCCTGCAGATTTGTTCACCTTCAGCTTCTTGATTTTCCCTACTATCTCTGCGGCTGTGCATTGGATGTCCTCTAAGGGACGCATCCCCCGGTACCTAGTGGAGGGTTCCGGGATTGCATCTTCACTCTCTTCGGTGAACACGCTAACGAAGTACTCATAGTCCGCATTTGTAGTTGTCGGAGTTCCTTGGTCCGTGGTAAGTGGGCCGATGGAAGCTCTGATGGGTTTCCTGCTGTTTACGTGGATGAAGAACTCTTTCGAGTTGCTTTTGCAGGCAGCTGCAACTCTTCGTTCTTCGTTGTGTTGGGCTACTCTGATTCGCCTCTTCACCACTCTACATGTTCCCTGTGTTCGTTCCGCAATCGGTCCGAAGGGTTTTGTTTCCAGCGCCCGTATGCACGGTCTTTGGTGGGCAGGGCTGCTTGGATTCCTCTGTTGAACCACTTAGGATGTGGCTTTTAGTCGGCTCGCACTTCCATGATTGGGATGCAGCCTTCCTAGACGACCAGGAATTTGTTTTTGAAATCCGTCCAGGATGCCTCAACTGATTCCAGCCTGGTGGGTTGGAGGTTGCTGAGGTCCCTTTTAAACTTTACGAAGTTCGCTCGTCGGAAGTTGAGCCTTCGTTTAGCGTTGGGAATTGCTTGGTTTGTTGGCGCGTGGATGACGCACCTGACTATATTGTGGTCGCTGGTGCCCAAGGGTTTTCCTACAGTAACCTGGGTAAGAAGGTTTTCTTTCGTAGCAAATATTATGTCCAGGAAGCCGTTTCCTCAGGGGGGTTCGTCCACCAGTTATTCCAGAAAGTTATTATTGGCGAAGTCGACTAATCTGTTCCTCTCTAAGTCTGCCGTTCGGTTTCCCAGACAACGTTGCAGTTGAAGTCCCCCATAATCTGCTACCCTGTTATGGATTATGTGTGAGGAGCTCGTAGAGGGATTGGTCGCTATCTGCCGTTTGGTGGGGTGGCCGGTACACGAGAAGTACGTGTAGCTTTCTGGCTGTGCCTTCGATTTCGGTACCTATGACTTCGTGTGGGGTGTCAATGGTACGGCGAGTGGCTCTGAGGTGGTTTCGCTCACAGTTTATGACACCTCCTCCCCGTCTGGCCTGACGGTCTCTTTAAAAGAGGCTGTACCCTCCAAGTTCGAATTCGCCTTCGAAATCGTTTCCTTCTGTCTGGACCCAGGTTTCCGCGATGCCTATTATGTCAGGCATCTCGGAAGCAACAAGGCAGCGGAATTCTACTTGTTTGTTCCTGATCGATCTAGCGTTCAGAAGTAGCATCGGGAGGCCATCTATGCTGTTCTCAGCTCTTCGGATGCGTTATCGTTTCCCGGTTGTGGTGGCTGTTCACCTCTCCTGGGGGGTGATGGGGGAGGTCGAGGGTCCGGGTCGCTTCTCTCGTCATCACTCCGACTATCAGTCTCGGAGGCTTCCCTGCGGTTGCCACTCCCGCCAGCTTCGGCTCCGCTGTCGCTCAGTTCAGCGCCGTTGCTGTTTGCCGGGTCAGGTTAGATAGCCCTGTCCCCGTCGTCTATGGCTCCCTCCGCAGCGACGGCTGCCTCGTTAATCGTCTGCTCCAGCTGGATCATCATTTCACCGTTGGGGATCTCAGCGCCTGTGTCTGAGATGGTGGTGTCTCTTCTCCTGTTGTGGTCACTACCCTCGCTTGAGCTCGTGGAGCTGGAGCTGATGTCGTGCTCAGGTATTGCCAGTGCGGTGTTGGCGGCCCCCGCGGAGTCTGTTAGGGGTGCTTGGTTCCCGGTGTTTGTGTTTATACTGGGGGGGTCTCGGACTCTGTCTCTGTCTCCGGGTCCGAGGAGTCGGTGGTTCTGGCAAGAGCGGAAGAGGGTTTCTTCCTCTTCCTTTTCCTCCGCCCGTTCCCCGCGGGGTGTGGGTGTGTTGAGGGGGTTGCTCCATCGCTAGGATGTGCGCGTGGGGAAGGGGGGGTGCAGGTGTTTGTGGGTTACCTTGTTTAGCGGGTTGCCCGAGGTCTTTGTATAGCCTCGTGTTAATCAGGTCTGCCAGTTAGCGTGATCCTGAGGCGTTGAGATGGATTCTGTCTTTCCTGTAGAGCGCCCTCTTGTTCAGGAAGTAGCTCCAAGGGTTAACGAATCTCACCCCTGCTGTGTCGCACAGGGCCTTCACCCTTCTGTGCAGGGCAATGGCTTTGCAGTGTGCCTCTCTAGACATTCTGAGGCGGGGGACAAGGCCAATGATGATGCCTTTGGTTCTTCTCCTTCACTGTATCTATTAGGGCCTTGGAGTTGGCCATGAAGGGTTCGGTGAGGCCGGTTCGCCCCTTCCGCAGGAAGAGGTCCTGCTAATACAATGATCGAGCTGCGTTTGTTGATGGCCATGTTTGACACTGCCACTCTGGCTCGGGAAAGGCTCGCACCTGGGGTCGCTTTCGCATTCCGGTTATGGGGATTTCACTTGGTGAAGTGGTTACCAAGTTCCCCACAAACAAGTCTCCGACAAGATTGCTGGTCAGCTCATTGTGGCGGTTGTTGTTGTTGTTGTTTGGCCCTTCCTTATTCTGGGCACTGGTTGCTTGGGTGTTGGGCTCACCTAGAGCTGCGTACCTGTTTTGGGTTTGCAGGTGCAATTCTGGGTTTGCAGCCGGCTGAACCGTTGATCTGTTTGAGACCACGGTGAAACCAATCGAGTTTTTCCAATTCCTCGCCTGGTTTCCTCGATCTCTAAGGGGAAGAGGTGGTGAAGTTCCACCAGGGTGGCCCTGCTTGGCTCACATTTGGTCGAGGTCGGGGGCCTACTTTTTGCTGTCGGTGGCCTCCGTGTCCTCTGTGTTGGGGTCTGGGGCTTCCTCCGCATGACGGGTTTACCCGGTAGTCCCACCGGGTAGGTCCCTGGTGGTTTGGTTTAGCTGGAGTTGCTCTGCGGTTTTAGCTTTGTTGCCGTTTACCCGCTTTCCCTCCTATTTTGCTGTTGGGTGCTCCGCCGCTAGTGGTTCGCTTCTGCGGGCTTCCTAGAGAGTGGCTTGTGTCTTCCTCTCGGAGAAAGTAATCCTTTGCCGTTTCCCTTCTCCTCAGGAGAGGGTCAGTCTGGGACCTGTTTCTGTTTGCGTCGTTGTTGAGGCTGGTGTCCCTGTTTGGTATTTGAGGGACCTCCGCTACTACGGGAGGGATCCTCTCTACTGCGGGAGGAAACTCCGCTGCTTTCACCACCTGCAGCTGCGTGAGGTCGTTTCAGAGTTCCTTGACCAGCCTCTCTAGTTCCTTGATCTTTGTCTCTGTTCCTGCAGGGGTTTGCTGTGGGGCTTTGGGAGTGTTCTGCAGGGTAGCCTTGAGGTTTTGCAGTTTCTTTTCAAGGTTCGGATTTTCCTCCTTAAGCTTCTCGTACTGCATTTTGCACATGCAGAAGCGGCATGTGCTTTTGGCTCCCAGTTTCGCGTAGCATGCCTACTTGAAGTCCGTTTACCATTTCAGCGTGCCGCAAACATAGCATTGATGCTTTGTGTTGTCTGGGCCGGACTACTTTCGGGGGGTTGCCGCTTTTGCCTCCGCTCTGTCTGTTGTTTGCTTCTTTCGGATCCTCTGACTTGATCCAGTGGTGCTATCTGAGGCGTACGAGGTGCTGGTGTCGCTGTCCTCTTTAGGCGGTTTCTGGGCCTTGCCTCTCATGGCGTGTTTTGTCTCCGTTTGCTTAGGTTTTACCATCTTCCTTTCTCTTTGGTGTGCTGACCTTTGTTGTCTCTGCGATGTACTCTGCTGTCGCTTTATATCGTTTTTCGTTCAGTCACCATAATATTTGTTCATAATTTTTTTTTTTTTGGAGGCCCGGGAGCGGTGGCCTCCTGAAAGAGTCTCCATTTTTTTTGCCGCGTCCTCCCTCTGCTTGGGAGTTTTCATCCTAGTTTGCCTCCAGTGACCCAGGTACATGACCCTTGCACCTACCACCGTCCGCAGGGATCCTTCCGCAGGCCGGACGACTCGAAGCGTGCTTTCTGCTCCCAGCAGTGAATGAACTACAGAGGCAGGTGACCGTAGATCATACGATCGCATTGGTCACATGTTTCTGGGTTTTCCGCCAGAGGGAATGCAAGGTACTGGGGCTCGTCATTTTTACTAGTTCCTTTGCAGAGGGTTGATTCTTGAGGTTGTTGAACTTCCGTAGAGGTTTGATCGCTGGGTTTTGTAGCCAGGACACTACAAGTAAAAGAAGCGCCCTTGTCTTCTCCATGTCCACATCACATCCCATATCTGGGATGTGGGGCTGTGAATGGTCAGTCATTACGCGTAAAGGACAGAGTACCGGAGTAATAGAACTCGTCCATTCATGCGCTTCCCAGGCGCCTCAAGTCTCTAGAAGTCTTGGTCTCTTACAATCACAACCGAAAGGAGGCATTATTTATAAAGGTTCCAAAACCTCTATTTTATATACATATATATATATATATATACATATATATATACATATATATAAATACATACATATATATATATACATATATATATACATATACATACATATATATATATATATATAC
>SDVV010010726.1:0-16131 GCA_016164225.1 Gammarus roeselii
CCGTGAGTAGGCTTTGTAGGTTGCACGGGGGATCTAGGAACGCTCGTCGGGCTGCCGCGAGTGCGTTACAATCCATCAGTAAGTGTTTCACGCTGATAGCCACTTGGTGGCAACAGGGGCAAGGTGGTGCGTTTGGTCCTATGTCGACATCCATCAGGTGGTTGTGAGTTATCCACGTGTGTCCCGTGCACAAGCGGTTGATGAACACTTGGTCTTTTCTGTTGGTGAACTTCGTTTCCCTTTCTCCGACTGAGGGCTTGACTGAAAGCATCTTTTGTCCACTCTGCTGCCACATTTCATCCCATCGGGATGTTATATGGGAGGATCCGCCTCGAGAGCGATTTCAAAGTTCCTCACAAGCATCGTCACTCCATGGGAGTGACTTCATTCCTGCATCAGCTTCGAGAACTCTGTCCACTTCATCTACGAGCTGAGGTCATTGGAGGCGAGTGACTTTGTTCTCGGAGCCGCCTAGAGACCGATTTCCATTTGCCTTACATTCATTGCACCTCCTGGGTAAGTGACTTCATTCTTGCAGCAGCCCCGATAATCCAGTCGACTTCCCCTTCGAGCCGAGATCGTTGTAGGGTAGTGACTTAATTCACGGAGCCGCATGAGACTGATTTCCATTTGCCTTTTAACTATTGCACCTCCAGGGGACTGACTTCATTCCTGCTGCAGCTCCGAAAATTCTGCCCCCTTCAACAATGAGCCGAGATCATTGTAGCCACAACTTAAACAACTGAAACAACTAGAATAACTAGAACAACTAAAACAGCTATAACAACTAAACAACTAAACAACTACAACAGCAAAAACATTTAAACAACGAAAACAACTTAAAAAACTGAAACAACTTAAACAACTTGAACAACTAAAACAACTAAACAACTAGGGGAACTAAAACAACTAAAACAACATAAATAATTAAACAACTATGAGAACTAAAACAACTAAAAAAACTAAAACAACTAAACAACTATTGCAACTAAAACACATAGAGCACCTATAAACAACTAAAACAACAATAACAACAAAAACAATTAAAACAACTAAAACAATTATAACAACTGAAACAACTAAAACAACTATAACAACCAAAACAAGTACAAACAACTAAACCACTATAACACATATAACAACTACAACACCTAGGCAACTAAAACACCTATAAAAAACTGAAACATCTAAAACAACTAAAACAACTATAACAACTAAAACAATTATAACAACAAGAACAAATAAAACAACTAAATCAACTAAAATAACTAAAACAACTAAAACAACTATAAAAACTGAAACATCTAAAACAACTATAACAACTAAAACAACTAAAACAATTATAACAACTAGAACAACTAAAACAACTGAAACAACAAAATTAACTAAATCACCTGAACAACTAAAACAACTGAAACAACTAGAACAACTATATCAACTAATACAACTAGAACAACTAAAACGAATAAAACAAATATAACAACTAAAACAACTAAAACAACTATAACACCTACAACAACTAAACACCTAAATAACTATAACAACTAAAACAACTATAACATCTTAAACAACTAAAACAAATAGAACAAGTATAACAACTTATAAAACTAAAACAACTATAACAACTAAAACAACTACAACAACTAAAACAACTAAAACAACTACAACAACTAAAAACCCTAAAACAACTGAAACGACTGAAACAACTAAAACAACTAGAGCAACTAAAACAAATAATCAACTTAAACTAAAACGACTAAAACAACCATAACAACTAAAACAACTAAACAACTATAACAACGATAACAACTATAACAGCTAAAACAACCATAACAATTTGAACAACTAAAACAACTGAAACAACTAAAACAACGGAAACAACCAAAACAACTATAACAAAAAACACTAAAACAACTAAAACAAACAAAACAACTAAAAAAACTACAACAACTAAAACACATACAACAACTCAACACCTAAACAACTAAACACCTATAAAAACTGATATGTCTAAAACAACTTAAGCAACTAAACCACTAAAACAATTATAACAACTAGAACAACTAAAACAACTAAAACAACTATAACAACTAAAAGAACTAAAAACAACAATAACAACTATAACAACTGAAACAACTAAACAACTATAACAACTGAAACAACTATAACAACTAAAACAACTAAAACAGCTAAAACAATTATAACAACTAGAAAAACATAAACAACTAAAACAACTAAACCAACTGAAACAACCAAAACAACTATAACAACTTTAACACTAAAACAACCAAAACAAACAAAACAACTATAACAACTAGAACAACAAAAACACATATAACAACTCAAACACCTAAAACAACTAGAACACCTATAAAAACTGATACATCTAAAACAACTTACACAACTAAAACAACTAGAACAATTATAACAACTCGAACAACTAAAACAACTATAACAACTATAACAACAAAAACAACTATAATAACTATAACAACTAAAGCAACTAAAACAACAAAAAATAACCAAAACAACTAAAACAACTAAAACAACTAAAACAACTAGAACACATAAAACAACTAAAACACCTAAAACAACTAAAACACCTATGAAAACTGAAACACCTGCAACAACTATAACACCTAAAATAACTAAAAACCCTTGAAACATCTATAACAACTATAACAACTGAAACAACTACAACAACTATAACAACTAAAACAACTAAAACAACTAAAACAACTATTAACAACTGAAACAACTAAAACAACTGAAACAACTTAACAACTATAGCAACTAAAACAACATGAACAACTAAACACCTAGAACAACTAAAATAACTAAAACAACTATAACAACTATAACAACTTAAACAACTATAACAACTAAAACAACTAAAACAACTAAAACAACTAAAACAACTAAAACAACTGTAACAACTAAACAACTAAAACGACTAAAACAACTAAAACAACTGAAACAACTATAACAACTGAAACGACTAAAACAACTAGAACAACTATAACAACTAGTACAACTAGAACAACTACAACAACTCAAAAACATATACAACTGAACACATAAAAAAACTAAAACACCTATAACGACTAAAACACCTAAACAACTAGAACATCTATTACAACTAAAACACATAAAACACCTAGAACAACTAAAACAATCAAAACAACTTGACCAACTAAACAACTAAACACCTTAAGCAACTAGAACACCTTAAACAACTAAAACACCTAAACAAATAAACAACTAAATCAACTAAAACAACTGAAACAAATAAAACAACTACAATACCTAAAACAACTATAACAACTTGAACAACTAAAACAACTAAAACAAATTTAACAACTAAAACAACTATAACAACTAAACAACTGTAACACCTAAAACAACTATAATACCTAAAAAACTATAAAAACTAAAACAACCATAACGCCTAAAACAACTGGAACAACTAAAACAACTAGTAACAACTTAAACAACTGAAACAACTGCAACAACTAGACAACTAAAACAAGTAAAATAATTAAAACAACTACAACAACTAAAACAACTAGAACAACAAAAACAACTGAAAGAACTAAAACAACTAGAGCAACTAAAACAACTAAAACAACTAAAATACCTATAACAACTACAACAACTTGAACAACTAGAACAACTTAAATAATTAAAACAACTAAAACAACACTAAAACAACTAAAACAACTATAACAACTAAACAACCAAAACAACTACAAACAACTATAACAACTATAACACATATAACAAATGAAACACCTAAAACAACTAAAACACCTCTAAATCTGAAACATCTAAAACAAGTAGAACAACTAAAACAACTATAACAACTAAAACAACTAAAACAACTGAAACAACTAAAACAGCTAATACAAATATAACAACTAGAACACCTAAAACACCTGCAACACCTATAAACAGCTAGAACACCTACAACAACTATAACAACGCAAACAACTATAACAACTAAAACAACTAAAACAACTAAAACAACTATAACACCTAAAACTACTAAAGCACCTGAAACAACTAATATATCTGAAACAACTAGAACACCTATAACAACTAAAACACCTGAAACAACTGTTTCACCTGAACCAACTAAAACACCTAAAATAAATAAACAACTAGAACAACTAGAACAACCAAAACAACTAAACAACTAAAACAACTAAAACAACTATAACAACAAAAACACCTAAAACAACTATAACACCTGAAACAACTAAAACTAAACAACTATAACAACGAAAACAACTAAAACAACTAAACTACTAGAACAACTCGAACAACTTAAACCACTAAAACAGCTAAAACAACTAGAACAAGTACAACAACTTAAACAACTAAAACAACTATACCAACTATAACAACAAAACAACTAAAACAACTAGAAAAACTGAAATAACTAAAACAACTGAAACAACTACAACAACTAAACAACTGAAACAACCGAAACAACTATAACAACTTAAACAACTCAAGCAACTAAAACCACTATAACAACTAAAATAACTACAAACAAATGAAACAACTATAACAACTATAACAATTAAAAAAACTAAAACAACTATAACAACTTAAACACCTTAAACAACTAAAACAACTAGAACAACTGAAACAACTATAACAACTAGAGCAACTAAACAACTAAAACGACTAACTGAAACGCCTATAAGAACTATCACAACAAAAACAACTAAAAAAACTATAACACCTCAAACAACTAAAACAACTATAGCAACTAAAACAACTAAACAACTAAACAACTAGAACAACTATAACAATTAAAACAACTTAGACAACTAAAACAACTTCGACAACTAGAACAACTGCAACAACTAAAACAACTAAGACAAATAAAACAACTGAAACAACTAAAACAACTAAAACAACTAAAACAACTAATCAACTAAGACAACTACGACAACTAAAACACCTATAACAACTATATCACCTAAAACAACTAAAACACCTCTAACAACTAAAAAAAAATAAAAAAATAAACAACTAAATCAACTAAAACAACTGAAACAACTAAAACAACTAAATCAACCAGAACAACTAAAACAACTAAAACAACGATAACTAAAACAGTTAAAACAAACAAAACAACTAGAACAACTAAAACAACTAAAACAACTAAACAACTACAACAACTAAAACAACTCGAACAACTAAAAGAACTAAAACAACTCAAACAACTATAATAACTAAAACAACTAAAACAACTAAAACAACTAAAACAACTTGAACAACTTGAACAACTGAAACAACTACAACAACTATAACAACTAAAACAACTCAAACAACTAAATAAACTAAAACAACTCAATTAACTATAATAACTAGAACAACTAAAACAACTAAAACAACTAAAACAACTGAAACAACTAAAACAACTATAACAACTAAAACAACTAGAACAACTAAAACAACTATAACAACTAAAACAACTAAAATAACTATAACAACTTGAACAACTAAAACAAGTAAAACAACAGAAACAACTAAAACAACTACAATAACTAAAACGACTATAACAACTCAAACAATTATAATAACTAGAACAACTAAAACAACTAAACAAATAAGACAACTAGAACAATTAAAACAACTTAAACAACTAGGACAACTAAAACAACTAAAACAACTAAAACAACTATAACACATACAACAACTAAACAACTAAAACAACTGAAACACTTATAAAAACTAAAACACCTAAACAACTAAAACACCTAAAACAACTAAAGCACCTGAAACAACTATAAAAACTAAACAACCAAAACAACTACAACAACTAAAACAACTCAAACAACTAATACAACTGGAACAACTAAAACAACTAGAACAACTAAAACAACAATAACACCTAAAACAAATAAAACACCTTCAACACATATAACACCTATAACAACTATAACACCTAGGACAACTAGAACACCTCCAACACCTGTAACAACTATATAACGAAAACAACTAAACAACTGAAACAACTATAACACCTACACCAACTAAAACACCTAAACCAACTCAAAAACCTAAGAACTATAACTACAAAAACATCTAGGACAACATGAACACCTGAAACAACTGAAACAACTAAAAGAATTAAACAACTAAACACCTAAAACAACTAAAACAACTAAAACAACTGCAACAACTAAAACACATTAAACAACTAAAACACCTAAAACAACTAAAGCAACTATAACATTCACAACAACTAAAACAACTACAACACCTTAAACAACTGAAACAACTTAAACAACTAAACAACTAAACAACTAAAACCACTATAACAACTGAAAAAACTTAAACAACTGACAACAACTAAAACAACTTTAACAACTAAAACAACTAAACAACTAAAACAACTATAACACCTAGAACACCTAAACCAACTAAATCAAATAAAACAACTAGAACAACTAAAACGACTTGAACAACTAAATAAACTAAACGACTCAACACCTAAAACAACTAAAACACCTAAACCACCTAAAACCCCTAAACCAACTATAACACCTAAACCAACTAGAACACCTTAACCAACTGAAACACCTAAACACCAATAACAAGTAAAACATAAAACAACTAAAACACCTATAACAACTAAAACAACTAAAAAAACTAGAACAACTAAACACCTAAACCAACTAAAACAACTAAAACAACTAAAACAACTAAAACAACTAAAACAACTAAAACAACTAGAACAACTAAAACAAATATAAACAACTAAAACAACTAAAACAACTAAAACAACTATAACACCTTAAACAACTAAAATACCTGAAAAAACTATAACAACTAGAACAACTAATAAATCTATAACAACTAAAACAACTAAATCACCTAAAACAACTAAAACACCTCTAACACATATAACAGCTATAACAATTAAAACTACTAAAACAACTTAAACAACTAAAACAACTATAACAACTAAACAAATAAAACGACTGAAACAACTAAAACAACTAAAACAACTATAACAACTGAATCGACTAAAACAACTAGAACAACTAAAACAACTAAAACAACTAAAAAACTAAAACAACTAAAAAACTAAAACACATAAACAACTGAACACATAAAAAAACTAAAACACCTATAAAGACTAAAACACCTAAACAACTAGAACATCCATTACAACTAAAACCCCTACAACACCTAGAACAACTAAAACAACCAAAACAACTTAAACAACTAAACAACTAAACATCTTAAACAACTAAAACACCTTAAACAACTAAAACACCTAAACAATTAAACAACTAAATCAACTAAAACAACTGAAACAAATAAAACAACTAAATATCTAAAAAACTATAACAACTTAACCAACTAAAACAACTGAAACAACTGAAACAACTATAGCAACTAAAACAACTAAAACAACTATAACAACTAAAACAACCAAAACAAATAAAAACAACTATAACAACTATAACACATATAACAACTAAAACCCCTAAAACAACTAAAACACCTCTAAAATCTGAAATATCTAAACAACTACAACAACTAGAACAACAAGAATAAAAAAAAAACTTAAACAACTGAAACAACTTAACGCCTACAACACCTGCAACACGTATAAACAGCTAGAACACCTACAACTACTATAACAACGCAAAAATCTATAACAACTAAACAACTAAAACAACTAAAACAACTCTAACACCTAAAACAACTGTAACCCCTGAAAAAACTAATATATCTAAAACAACTTGAACACCTATAACAACTAAAACACCTGAAACAAATGAAACACCTGAAACAACTAAAACACCTAAAACAACTAAACAACTAAAACAACTAGAACAACAAAAACAATTAAATCAACTACAACAACTATAACAACAAAAACACCTAAAACAACTAGCACATCTACAACACCTATAACACCTAAAACAACTATAACACCTTGAACAACCAAAACACCTATAACACCTAAAACAACTAAACAACTATAACAACGACAACAACTAAAAACAACTAAACAACTAGAACAACTCGAACAACTAAAACAACTAAATCAACTAAGACAACTACGACAACCAAAACACCTATAGCAACTATATCACCTAAAACAACTAGAATACCTCTAACAACTAAAAAAAAACTAACAACTGAAACAACTAAATCAACTAAATCAACTAAAACAACTGAAACAACTAAAACAACTGAACCAACCAGAACAACTAAAACAACTAAAACAACTAAAACAACTAAAACTAAAACAACTAAAACAACTAAAACAACTAAAACAACTAGAACAACTATAACAACTAAAACAACTAAAACAACTATAACAACTAAAACAGCTCGAACAACTAAAAGCACTAGAACAACTCAAACAACTTTAATAACTAGAACAACTAAAACAACTAAAACAACTCAAACAACTATAATAACTAGAACAACTAAAACAACTAAAAGAACTAAACAACTAAAACAACTTAAACAACTAGAACAACTGAAACAACTAAAACAACTATAACAACTAAAACAAATCAAACAACTAAATCAACTAAAACAACTCAAACAACTATAATAACTAGAACAACTAAAACAACTAAAACAACTAAAACAACTATAACAGCTTGAACAACTAAAACAAGTAAAACAACTGAAACAACTCAAAGAACTACAACAACTAAAACGACTATAACAACTCAAACAATTATAATAACTAGAACAACTAAAACAACTAAACAAATAAAACAACTAAAACAATCAAAACAACTTAAACAACTAGGACAACTAAAACAACTAAAACAACTAAAACAACTATAACACATACAACAACTAAACACCTAAAACAACTGATAAAAACTAGAACACCTAAACAACTATAACACCAAAAACAACTAAAACACCTGAAACAACTATAAAAACTAAACAACCAAAACAACTATAACAACTAAAACAACTAAAACAACTTAACAACTAGAACAACTAAAACAACTAGAACAACTAGAAAAACTAGAACAACTAAACACCTAAATCAACTAAAACAACTAACAACTAAAACAAATATAAACAACTAAAACAACTAAAACAACTAAACAACTATATCACCTTAATCAACTAAAATACCTGAAACAACTAAAACAACTAGAACAACTAAATAATCTAAAACACCTAAACAACTATAACACCTAAAACAACTAAAACACCTTCAACACATATAACACCTATAACAATTAAAACAACTAAACAACTAAAACAACTAAAACAACTAAAACAACAACTATAACACCTAAAACAACTAAAACACCTTCAACACATATAACACCTATAACAATTAAAACAACTAAACAACTAAAACAACTAAAACAACTATAACAACTAAACAACTAAAACGACTAAACAACTAAAACAACTAAAACAACTATAACAACTGGAGCGACTAAAACAACTAGAACAACTAAAACAACTCGAACAACTAAAACAACTAAAACACATAAACAACTGAACACATAAAAAAACTAAAACACCTATAAAGACTAAAACACCAAAACAACTAGAACATCTATCACAACTCAAACCCCTACAACACCTAGAACAACAAAAACAACTAAAACAACTTAAACAACTAAACTACTAAACAACTCAAACAACTATATAACCTCAAAGTAAAATACCTAAAACAACTACAACAACTAAACAATTAAAACAACCAAAACAACTGAAACAACTAAAACAAATATAGCAACTGAAACAACTATAACAACTAAAACAACCAAAACAAATAAAAACAACTATAACAACTATAACACATATAACAACTAAAACACCATAAACAACTAAAACACCTCTAAAATCTGAAACATCTAAAACAACTACAACAACTATAACAACGCAAACAACTATAACAACTAAAACAACTAAAACAACGAAAACACTTAAAACAACTAGAACATCTACAACCCCTATAACACCTAAAACAACTATAACACCTTGAACAACTTAAACACCTATAACACCTATAACAACTAAACAACTATAACAACGAAGACAACTAAAACAACAAAACAACCAGAACAACTCGAGCAACTATAACAACTGAAACGACTAAAACAACTAGAACACCTAAAACAACTAAAACAACTGGAACAACTAATATATCTAAAACAAGTAGAACACCTATAACAACTAAGACACCTGAAACAACTGAAACACATGAAACAACTAAAACACCTAATACAACTAAACAACCAAAACAACTAAAACAACTAAAACAACTAAAACAACTAAAACAACTAAAACAACTAAAACAACTATAACAACAAAAAAAAAATAGAACAACTAGAACATCTACAACCCCTATAACACCTAAAACAAACTATAACACCTTGAACAACTAAAACACCTAAAACACCTATAACAACTAAACAACTATAACAACGAAGACAACTAAAAAAACTAAACAACTAGAACAACTCGAGCAACTAAAACAACTAAAACAACTAGAACAACTAAAACAACTAAAACAACTAATACTAGTAAAACAACTAAAACAACTAAAACAACTATTCCAACTATAACAACAAAACAACTAAAACAACTAGAAAAACTAAAATAACTACAACAACTGAAATATCTTCAGCAATTAAACAACTAAAACAACTAAAACAACTGAATCAACTAAAACAACTAGAGCAACTAAAACAACTAAAACAACTAAAATAACTATAACAACTAGAACAACTTGAACAACTTGAACAACTAAAACAACTAAAACAACTAAAACAACTAAAACAACTAAAAAACATTAGCAACTGAATACATATAACAACTAAAACACCTATAAAGACTAAAACACCTAAACAACTAGAACATCTATCACAACTAAAACACCTAAAACACCTAGAACAACTAAAACATCTAAAGCAACTTAAACAACTAAACAACTAAACACCTTAAACAACTAAAACACCTTAAACAACTAGAACACCTAAACAATTAAACAACTGAGACATCTAAAACAAATATAACAACTAGAACAACAAAAACACATATAACAACTCAAACACCTGAAACAACTAGAACACCTATAAAAACTGATACGTACATCTAAAACAACTTACACAACTAAACAACTAGAACAATTATAACAACTCGAACAACTAAAACAACTATAACAACTATAACAACTAAAACAACTATAATAAGTATAACAACTAAAGCAACTAAAACAACATAAAACAACTAGAACAACTAAAACAACTAAAACAACTAGAACAACTAGAACACATAAAACAACTAAAACACATAAAACAACTAAAACACCTATGAAAACTGAAACACCTGCAACAACTATAACACCTAAAATAATTAAAAACCTAGAAACATCTATAAGAACTATAACAACTGAAACAACTACAACAACTATAACAACTAAAACAACTAAAACAACTAAAACAACTATAAACAACTGAAACAACTAAAACAACAGAAACAACTTAACAACTATAGCAACTAAAACAACATGAACAACTAAACACCTAGAACAACAAAAATAACTAAAACAACTATAACAACTATAACAACTTAAACAACTATAACAAATAAAACAACTAAAACTACTAAAACAACTAAAACAACTGTAACAACTAAACAACTAAAACGACTAAAACAACTAAAACCACTAAAACAACTATAACAACTGAAACGACTAAAACAACTAGAACAACTATAACAACTAGGACAACTAAAACAACTACAACAACTCAAAAACATATACAACTGAACACATAAAAAAACTAAAACACCTATAAAGACTGAAACACCTAAACAACTAGAACATCTATTACAACTAAAACACATAAAACACCTAGAACAACTAAAACAATTAAAACAACTTAAACAACTAAACAACTAAACACCATAAGCAACTAGAACACCTTAAACAACTAAAACACCTAAACAAATAAACAACTAAATCAACTAAAACAACTGAAACAAATAAAACAACTAAAATACCTAAAACAACTATAACAACTTAAACTACTAAAACAACTAAAACAAATATAACAACTAAAACAACTAAAACAACTAAACAACTATAACACCTAAAACAACTATAATACCTAAAAAACTATAAAAACTAAAACAACCATAACGCCTAAACCACTAGAACAACTAAAACAAGTTAAATAATTAAAACAACTACAACAACTAGAACAACTAAAACAACTAAAACAACTAAAACAACTGAAAGAACTAAAACAACTAGAGCAACTAAAACAACTAAAACAACTAAAATACCTATAACAACTACAACAACTTGAACAACTAGAACAACTAAAACAATTAAAACAACTAAAACGACACTAAAACAACTAAAACAACTATAACAACTAAACAACCAAAACAACTATAAACAACTATAACAACTATAACACATATAACCACTGAAACACCTAAAACGACTAACACCTCTAAAATCTGAAACATCTAAGACAACTACAACAACTAAAACAACTATAACAACTAAAACAACTAAAACAACTGAAACAACTAAAACAGCTAATACAAATATAACAACTAGAACACCTAAAACACCTGCAACACCTATAAACAGCAAGATTACCTACAACAACTATAACAACGCAAACAACTATAACAACTAAAACCACTAGAACAACTAAAACAACTATAACACCTAAAACAACTAAAGCACCTGAAACAACTAATATATCTGAAACAACTAGAACACCTATAACAACTAAAACACCTGAAACAACTGTTTCACCTGGAAAAACTAAACACCTAAAATAAATAAACAACTAAAACAACTAAAACAACTATAACAACAAAAACACCTAAAACAACTAGAACATCTACAACTCATATAACACATAAAACAACTATAACACCTGAAACAACTAAAACTAAACAACTATATTAACGAAAACAACTAAAACAACTAAACTACTAGAACAACTCGAACAACTAAAACCACTAAAACAACTAAAACAACTAGAACAAGTACAACAACTTAAACAACTAAAACAACTATACCAACTATAACAACAAAACAACTAAAACAACTAGAAAAACTGAAATAACTAAAACAACTGAAACAACTACAACAACCAAACAACTAAAACAACCGAAAGAACTATAACAACTAAAACAACTCAAGCAACTAAAACCACCATAACAACTAAAATAACTAAAAACAACTGAAACAACTATAACAACTATAACAACTATAACAATTAAAAAAACTAAAACAACTATAACAACTTAAACACCTTAAACAACTAAAACAACTAGAACAACTGAAACAACTATAGCAACTAGAACAACTAAACAACTAAAACGACTAACTGAAACGCCTATAAGAACTAACACAACTAAAACAACTAAAAAAACTATAACACCTCAAACAACTAAAACAACAATAGCAACTAAAACAACTGAAACAACTAGAACAACTATAACAATTAAAACAACTTAACCAACTAAAACAACTTAGACAACTAGAACAACTGCAACAACTAAAACAACTAGAACAAATAGAACAACTGAAACAACTAAAACAACTAAAACAACTAATCAACTAAGACAACTACGACAACTAAAACACCTATAAGAGCTATATCACCTAAAACAACTAGAATACCTCTAACAACTAAAAAAAACTAAACAACTGAAACAACTAAATCAACTAAAACAACTGAAACAACTATAACAACTAAATCAACCAGAACAACTAAAACAACTAAAACAACGATAACTAAAACAACTAAAACAAACAAAACAACTAGAACAACTAAAACAACTAAAACAACTAAACAACTACAACAACTAAAACAACTCGAACAACTAAAAGAACTAAAACAACTCAAACAACTATAATAACTAGAACAACTAAAACAACTAAAACAAACTAAAACAACTAAAACAACTTGAACAACTTGAACTAGTGAAACAACTACAACAACTATAACAACTAAAACAACTCAAACAACTAAAAAAACTAAAACAACTCAATTAACTATAATAACTAGAACAGCTAAAACAACTAAAACAACTAAAACAACTGGAACAACTAAAACGACTATAACAACTAAAACAACTAGAACAACTAAAACAACTATAACAACTAAAACAACTAAAACAACTATAACAACTTGAACAACTGAAACAAGTAAAACAACAGAAACAACTAAAACAACTACAATAACTAAAACGACTAAAACAACTCAAACAATTATGATAACTAGAACAACTAAAACAACTAAACAAATAAAACAACTAAAACAATTAAAACAACTTAAACAACTAGGACAACTAAAACAACTAAAACAACTAAAACAACTATAACACATACAACAACTAAACACCTAAAACAACTGAAACACCTATAAAAACTAAAACATCTAAACAACTAAAACACCTACAACAACTTAAACACCTGAAACAACTATAAAAACTAAACAACCAAAACAACTACAACAACTAAAACAACTAAAACAACTAAAACAACTGGAACAACTAAAACAACTAGAACAACTAAAACAACAATAACAACTAAAACAACTACAACAACTAAAACAACTATACCAAATTAAACAACTAAAATACCTGAAACAACTAAAACAACTAGAACAAATAAAAAATCTAGAACACCTAAAACAACTATAACACCTAAAATAACTAAAACACCTTCAACACATATAACACCTATAACAACTATAACACCTAGGACAACTAAAACACCTACAACACCTGTAACAACTAAATAACGAAAACAACTAAACAACTGAAACAACTATAACACCTACACCAACTAAAACACCTAAACCAACTCAAAAACCTAAGAACTATTACAACTAAAACATATAGGCTAACTTTAACACCTAAAACAACTGAAACAACTAAAAGAATTAAACAACTAAATACCTAAAACAACTAAAACAACTACAACAACTAAAACAACTGCAACAACTAAAACACATTAAACAACTAAAACACCTTAAACAACTAAAGCAACTATAACATTCACAACCACTAAAACAACTAAAACACCTTAAACAACTAAAACAACTTAAACAACTGAACAACTAAACAACTAAAACCACTATAACAACTGAAAAAACTTAAACAACTGAAAACAACTATAACAACTTTAACAACAAAAAACAACTAAACAACTAAAACAGCTATAACACCTAGAACACCTAAACCAACTAAATCAAATAAAACAACTAGAACAACTAAAACGACTAAAACAACTAAATAAACTAAAACGACTCAACACCTAAAACAACTAAAACACCTAAACCACCTAAAAAAAAAACCAACTATAACACCTAAACCAACTAAAACACCTTAACCAACTAAAACACCTAAACACCTATAACAAGTAAAACATTTAACAACTTAAACACATATAACAACTAGAACAACTGAAAAAACTAGAACAACTAAACACCTAAACCAACTAAAACAACTAAAACTACTAAAACAACTAAAACAAATAAAAACAACAAAAACCACTATAACAACTAAAACAACTATAACAACTATAACAACTAAAACAACTAAAACAACTAGAACAACTAATACAACTAAAACAACTTAAACTCATAAACAACTAAAACACATAAAACAACTAAAAACAATACACAACTTAAACACCTATAACACCCATAACACCTAAAAAACTATATCATCTAGAACAACTAAACACCTAAAACATCTAGAACACATACAACAACAAAAACAACTAAAACAACTACAACACCATAAACAACTAAAATACTTAAAAAACAACTAGAACACCCATAACAACTATAACACCAAAAACAACTAAAACAACAGAAACAACTAAAAACTAAAACAACTAAAACAACTAAAACAACTGGAACAACTACAACAACTAAAACCAGTTAAAACAACTGAAACACCTAAAACACCCATAACACCTAAAAAACTATAACACCTAGAACAACTAAACACCTAAAACATTTAGAACACATACAACAACTAAAACAACTGAAACAACTACAACACCATAAACAACTAAAATACTTAAAAACAAGTAGAACACTCATAACAACTAAAACA
>SDVV010010727.1:0-16131 GCA_016164225.1 Gammarus roeselii
GCGACCAACTCGACTCGCCTCAACATGTTTCGACTGATCTCGACGCACCTCGACCAGCCTCGACGCGACCCTCGCCCTCTGCGCCAGCAATCTGCGGACTGTAATGGTTATTTGTTCCACTCAAGCATCTCACAAACATTTTTCTGTGTATGAGTTTTACAGCGCTGGGAGGGGGGAGCAGAGGCTCCAGGATTCAGAGGGGCCTTTAAAGGGTCGCTCAGTTTCTCTAACGGGTCCTAAAGGGTCTCAAGGGTGTCCCAAAGGGTCCCAGAAAGATCCTAGTGGACCCCCCCAAATCCACCTGGTCTCTCAAGTCCCCCGGGTTCCCGAAACCCTGGGTCCCCGAGTCCCGCGGGTCCCACGAAAACCTTCCCTCCCTGGGTCACCTTCTCTCAACCAGCCTCGATACATCTAATATTAATAACCAATTCAAAATCTATCATTATGAAAAAAGGGCAGAGAAAAATAATAAGCCCAAGCAAGAAGAAATAATAAAATACTAAAAAAAAAGTGTTAATCATCTATAAAATGAATAATCGTCCATCCACCCCAAGGTTCAGAGGGGACTCAAGTGGGTCCCAAAGTTTCTCATGGGGGTCCCAAAGGGTCTCAAGGTTGGTCCAAAGGGTCACGGAAGGGTCCCAGTGGGTCCCCCTAAGGCCTCTTGGTCTTCCAAGTCCCCCGGGTTCCCGAAACCCCCGGGTCCCTTGAGTCCAGCGGGTCCCACGAGTACACCCCATTCCCGGGTCACCTACTCTCA
Source organism: Gammarus roeselii (assembly GCA_016164225.1). Taxonomy (NCBI): domain Eukaryota; kingdom Metazoa; phylum Arthropoda; class Malacostraca; order Amphipoda; family Gammaridae; genus Gammarus; species Gammarus roeselii. Next base: position 761 of record SDVV010010727.1, read on the forward strand.
GCCAGCCTCGGTTAGTCTCGGCTCGTCGCCTCGCCAGTCGCATCGTCTCCACTCGCCTCAACCTGCCTCGACTCGCCTCGTCCCCTCCAACCACAGTGCCATTCAAGACTTTCTCTCTCTAAGATCAACATCAACATTATTCCACCATTTAGCCATCAAAACGTCTAGCCGTGCTTGTACATTTGTTAAGCGCCCGGGAGAGCGCAAATTCCCCCACCGTAGGTTGGACCAGACTTACTAACACACCGCATAGTCCACCTAGGGCCCCTGCGGGCGTCCAACGATACATAATTAAATAACTAATCCAAAATTTATCATCATGAAAAGATGGCACAGATAAATAATCGAGCCCACGAAATGAGAAATACTAAAATACTAAAATGATGTGTTAATGATCTATAAAATGAATAATCTTCCATCCATCTCAATTTTTATGTGGGTCACCACGGAATTTCCCGTGTTTGGGTTTTGGGATAATTACAGATTCCCGCCAGTGGTTGGGAAAAAAAAGAATTTAAATACATTGTGTTGAACACTTTTAATAAGTGCTCACGGGCGCCATCGAGGAGATTCTTGATCATGTTGATGTGCACCCGGTCCGGCCAGGGTGAAATTTCGCGTTTATGGTCTGTGGCGCACTGTAGTTCACGGAGGGAGAAAGGTTTGTTGTATGACTCTTCGTTTATAAAATTGAAGTTAAGATGTTCACTTTCTCGCAAGTCCTTTTCCCGTTGGAAAGCAGCAGTGTAGTTTGATGATTGCGATGTCTGGTTAAAAGTCTGAGCTAGTTTATTTGCGATTTCCGAGTGAGAAGAATAAATTCTGCCTCCATCTGAAAGAATGTTGATAGGTCGCTCTGGTTTTTCCTGGATACGTCGGATTTTTTCCCACACCTGAGAGAGGGGGTATTTTGGTTAATAGTGTTGACGAACTGAGCCCAGCTTTCTCGTTTCTTCTCCACTCGGAGGTTTCGATGTACAACAGTTGTCCTTTTCCACGCTATTCGGTTCTTGGGGGACCGTGCACGTCGGTAGGCATTGTATAGCCTTTCACGGTTATCTCTTGCTTCTTGCACCTCTCGGCACCACCATGGTTTCGGAAAAAAGGTTGAAGGTACATATTGTGGAATGCTTGCCTCGGCTGCAGCTTGAAACTTTTCGTAAGTTGGACTTCGAGATCGTGTTCGGAAATGTTTTCAGGGATGATATCCATATCGCTCCACGCGATGTGTGCCGAGTACTCCTCCCAGCTGGCTTTCCGGTAGTTGAATCGAAGTTCTTGTGGGCAGGGTTTCTGGGTTGGTTGGTGAGAAGCGATATGATGACTGGGTTATGGTCGCTGTCGTGTATTGAAGGCAGAACTCCCCTAACGCGTTGGGGTGCCAGAGTGGGGGATCATATGGATGAATCGATGGCAGTTTCACTTGCGGGGGGGGATTCGGGTGGGTTTTCCGTCGTTGAGAAGCTAAGGTTGTGATTATTTAAGGTGTTAGCCACTATCACGCCCCTGGGGTCTACTCTCACGCATCCCCATGTTTCATGGTAGCTGTTGAAGTCTCCAAGAAGGAGTATTGGTGAGGGCAGTTGGCTTAGCATTTCGGTCATCAGTGCTTCCGAGAGGTCATGGCTTCGTGAAGAGTAGATGGATACCACTGTTGTTGGTCTTGAGACGCATATCTTTACAACGATAGCTTGTAATTCTGTCCTAAGGGGAAGGGGGAGGTGAGGTACGCTTTGGTGGATCACAAGTACCACTCTCGTTGGTGTTGCCATCGCGGCGGTGTATGATATATTGGGGGATTCTGAAGGTGACAGTCTCTCGGACCGCCGATTATGTATAGAAATTCGTCTTTATTGTTTCCGAGTCCCTGGCAATTCCACTGAAATATTTTGATATTCATTTTGAGGGCTGTTCACACTCAGACCTTGATGATCTAGAGTGGTCGCGTGATTAGCAGGAACTTTCGTGGTTTTCGCGTTTCTGAATTTGCCCAGGGGTTCCGGGTCAAGAGTAGGACGAGGGATTGTGCTCTGTGTTTGCTTCGTGAGCGAGAGCGCTCTTCTTCTGCGGTAGCCTTTTTGATTTGCGCGGGTGGTTGTGTAGACTGTGAGCTGTTTGGGCCAGGGAAGGTGACAGGTTATTCAGAGCTCTTGCGTATGAGTTTTTCGAGATATTTTTTATAAGTGACGTCGTCGAGGCCGTGATCGTTCTCGCTGTTGGCGTGTTCGTGCGTCGGGTTTGTTAACGGAGAGTCGTGTCCCTCGCAGTGGTTATCCACTAATGGAGCCGCATTTGAGACTGGTCGAGGTGGTTCTGGATTCTTGTCCTGGCGAGCAGTTATTTGCAAGTTATTTCTGATATTTTTGCTCAGTGACGCCTGGGCATCGGAGGCTTCTTCATCTCTTTTGCCTTTTCTTTTTTGTAGTAGTGAGCCTCGCTGCGTGGTCAGCTGCGGGGGATGCATCTATCTCGGCGTCCTCCTGGGCACCGCAGGAATTATTTCTAGAACTGTACGTCTCAAGTGCAGGGGTGGTCGCTGGGCTGAGTGAGGAAGCACTGCAGCCAGGTAGGAGTGTTGAAGTCTTGTTACGACGTTGTCCTGACGATGTGTGAATACCGTCGGAGTTGTTTGGTTTAATTGACGATTTGACTGCTTTGGCATAATTAGGACGATTCAAGTTACCGTCTTTCCAGATTTGGACGGCTTGTTTCCGTGTAACTCTGCGTTCGTTTTGTGTGTTTGTTATTTATTTTTGGTCCATGTATACTGGGCAGTCGCGGTCGCCTGCCTCGTGGTAGCATTTACAGTTACTGGCTGTGCAGGCTTTTCTGTCGTGCTCGCCGGCGCACTTCTTACAACGTTGGGGTGCATGCGGCTGGCAGTATGTGATGACGTGGCCGTATTCAACGCATTTGTTGCACATTGGAGGTCATGCTGCAACTGGGTAGGTTCTGGTTCTCCCTTGTTCACCCGGAATTACTATGAATTCAGGTGCGTGGTATCCTGGAAAGGTAATTTGGTATGCGGTAGAACTTGCGTTACGTGATTTCATCCATGTTGCTTGACGGACTTCGGTAACTCCGTAATCCTCAGCTAGACCTTCGGTAAAAGCACTGAGGCCAGTTGTAGGTGTGTAGCGGGAGGTGTATATAATTCGTTTGGTATCGTTGAAGGACGGATGTTTCTTAACTGTAACTTTAAGCTTGTTTCTGTATGTAATCTTTCGTATAGCGTTACTTTGTTCAGGTTCTAGGACGTGGGCCAGATATTTCTTTCCTTGTCGTTGAATGTTTTTCGGCTTTCCTCCAAGTTGTTGGGAGAGTGACTTCATCATTATGGATGGATTTGATGAAAAGGCAACTTTGCGTGTACCGATTTCTTTGGACGTTATGAGAAAGTGGGTGAAAATGGTGCCGGTCTTTTCTCCTGGGTAGGAGGGCATTCTGGGAAGAGCGCATCAAGACTACAGCTTCTCGTCGCCCGACCCCGTGTTCTATCTGGTATTAGAGGATCACTCTCTCCATCTCGTCCTCTGGGCAATCTCTATGTCCGGTAGTGTGTCCGTGGTCGTCATGGTCGTCGTGGGAGAAGTACAAGCATCTTTGCTTACCGTTACAGTTTCCGCTCGTGTGTGTATGTCATTTATAACATCTCATCGGACGTCTCTCGAATGGTGTAACTTTGGTTTTGGTGGTGCAGAAGGGAATGTCTAGGAATTTAGGTGGAGTAGGGCCGTTGAATTTTAGTATTAGAGCTGTGATTGGTGTGATTTTTGATGCGAGTTTTGCTTCGACAACGCAGTCTTCGTATTGAACGAGTCCAGTAATGTACTCCTCGATTTCCTCTTTTGGGATATCTTCAACGTAGACCAAACCTGAACTTGTAGAGAAAGTCGTGTTTGGCACTATTTTGCATGACATTTCACATAGTCTAATTTTGGAGGGTGTTACTCCCAGCACAAACTAGGGACGAGCCTGTGGTATCAAGAGGATTCTCGGTTAATAATCAGTATGTGAGCGAAAGCAAATTCCGCTTAGGCATAATCAGACATTCAGTCAAATTTCTGAGACCGAAACCTGAGTAAAACTGAAACCATATCATTCACAAGTGACGGCCCCGCAAATGAACAATCATTAAGTCTTAGTGTATTAGGGGAACTACGAGCAAAACAAACAAAAATAATCCGTAGTGTGGTTGCAGCAGAATTTTTTGCAACACAATGGTGAGGTTTGTGATATAATTTACCGCAAATAATAGACGGTTGGTCCGCTTTCTCGATAAATCCGCTCGCTAACTGTTCCCGTATAATTGCATCGTACTATATCAGAGTCTCAGGCTTGTGTCAGAGAGAATTTAAATTTGAACGAAACCTACCTAGTGCCAGGCAATAATTTGTAGGTAATTTGGATGATTGTTCATCCTAGGTAATTGGCCACATACTGTTTGTCCTCAAACTCGACACAGCGATCACTATCTCTAGCATGACTGTTTCCAATACCTATAGAGTCCAAATCCCAGAATTTTTCCAACGCAGTGCTTAAAGTGTCCTCACTCGTGCCCACTCGCAAGACAGTAACAAACTCAACAGAGATGTGGCTACTGGGATTGACAGAGTTGAAAACATTACCAGCTATCAAAGTACCTACTTTAGATGGTATCAAAGCAATATCTCTGACCTTGTCAGTATCAACAAAATTTTAAAACTTGTCTGCCACGACATGTAAGCCACTTAAAGATTATCGGAGTCATTGGTGTCATCAGCCAGCGAAATACCAACACTTGACTTATTTACGTTGATAGATCTCCCGGGCATGGAAGTAATGTCTGGCAATTCATTTACCATTACATCTTCCGAAGTAATGGAGTCTAACAGAAATGATCGAGAACCTCGCTACGCGATATGCACTGGACTCCACCTTACAACCTTACCGATTAATAGTGAGAGCTCAGCTTCAAGATGACGGACCAGTCCAACAAGTTTCGGATTCCATTGTTCACAACAACCCTGCATAGTGGTAGGTAGCACCATTGCCATATGACATAGAACTTTGGCACCGGGCTCGGTGCCAAATCGACAAGAATATTCAGCCTCCATCTGTGTCGCCCAAACGCTGATTGTGCAAGTCACTTAAACGTCATCGTAAGCACAGGAGACTGAGTGTTGATGCAACATGACCTCGGTTGACTGATACAAAGTTTGAAATGAAAATGTTGTCGTAATCACCAGAGAAACGAGTTTTTTGCGACTCAGCAGTGGGAATAAATGAAGGGACTAACTTTGACGAACAAGTACGATGGCTCGTGACAGGGCAGGTTTGATTTGCGCCTCATTCCCACCGGAGCCTCAACGTGAGTCATAATAGGCTACCCCGTAGGGCACGACCGTCACTGATTCAAGTAAGTTCGCACTGCCTCGCGTGCGAAAAGATTAGTCTTGTCAGGGTGAAATCAAGTACATATTTAAATTGTGGCATATTTGCGTACGAGCGCGTACAAGAAAGTAAAGAGGTAACGTGTATCTACGTAAAAGTGTTGTTATCTCTGTGCGCAATGGGGTGGAGAGACCACCTCACTTGCACAGGTGTTTAGGGTTTAGACAGCTTCGTATAGTCCGGTGTGTTTTCCCAAAGCGATAAGCTTTTTCCGGTAGGTTGGGTCAGTGGGTGAGCTTTGTAGGTTGCACGAGGGATTTAAGGAAGCTCGTCGGGCTGCTGCGAGTGCGTTACAATCCATCAGTAAGTGTTTCACACTGATAGCCACTTGGTGGCATAAGGGGCAAGGTGGCGCGTTTGGTCCCATGTCGACATCTATCAGGTGGTTGTGAGTTATCCACGTGTGTCCCGTGCACAAGCGGTTGATGAACACTTGATCGTTTCTGTTTGTCGTTTCTGTGTGAACTTTGTTTCCCATTCTTCGACTGAGGGTTTGACTGGAAGCATTTTTATCTACTCTGTTGCCACATTTCATCCCATTGGGATGTTATATGGGAGTTGATGATAGAGAACCAGTCCCAGTAATGTATTGCGAAAAATTGTTCTTGGTGAGTAGATGCCAGTTTAACAAGCGAGTCCGCAAGATCGTTTCCTCTTATTCCCACGGGCTTGAGGATCCAGCAGAATTCGACTGCCTGACCCGTCTCGGACATCACAAAGAGATCGTGCTGCATTTTACGTAGAACGGGATGTTTGTAGTGCAGTGTTTTAAGCTGGGTGAGGACACTCAGACTGTCTGAAAATACGACGTATTTGGAAAGCGATCTGATTTTGCATTAGAGATGGCTAGTTCGAGTGCGTGGAGCTCCGCAGAGAACACGGAGGCCACTTGAGGGAGAGTGGCCGAGAGTGGGATGTTCCCGCACACAAGGGCGGCTCCCACTCCGTCCGCGGTTTTGGAGCCTTCAGTATAAATATGTCGGTGCGTGACAGGGCAGACTGAGCTCCATCGACAACAAATGCTGCTACCCCTTTTGGTCAAGAATGATGGGATCCACGTATGTAGGCACTGTACTACACCAATGGATTTTAGCTTATTAATGGGCACCTCATGATCAATCTGGTCAGACGCTTTTCCAAAATTCAGATACACCGCGTCGTCTTTAGGATCTCTACCAGTGTCTCCAATATATTCTGATGGTATTGCTATAACTGCGACACTTGTTGCCCTTGTTGCCCTTGTTGAACAGAGGGGGCTCATTCAGGCTGCTAGCCAACTTCTTAACATATACTTTCTCGAATACCTGTACTAAATGCGATGCCTAGGTTACAGGTCAGTAGGTGTTCGACATTCTGCTATCTCCAACCTTACATAGAAATATGAGTGATGAGTTCCAGTTTCAATTTCCTGTAATCAAAGTTATTACCCAATGATGATTTTCATGCAAATTATAATGGTTTTCATATTGCAATCAGCAGATCATTTCGTTAATATGGTCGGTACCTCCTCCGGTCCAGCAGCGGTGTGGGGGTCCATCCCTCCTCCTGTTCAGCAGCGGCGTGGTGGAGGAGGGCTGGACGCCTTCCTCCGGTCCAGCAGCGGCGGGGTGGTCCAGCCCTCCTCCGGTCCAGCAGCAGCGTGGTGGTCAGCCCTCCTCCGGTCCAGCAGCAGCGTGGTGGTCCAGCCCTCCTCCGATCCAGCAGCGACGTGGTGGTCCAACCCTCCTCCGGTCCAGCAGCGGCGTGGTAGTCCAGCCCTCCTCCGGTCCAGCAGCGGCGGGGTGGTCCAGCCCTCCTCCGGTCCAGCAGCAGCGTGGTGGTCCAGCCCTCCTCCGGTCCAGCAGCGGCGTGGTGGTCCAGCCGTCCTCCGATCCAGCAGCGACGTGGTGGTCCAGCCCTCCTCCGGTCCAGCAGCGGCGTGGTAGTCCAGCCCTCCTCCGGTCCAGCAGCGGCGTGGTGATCCAGCCGTCCTCCGGTCCAGCAGCAGCGTGGTGGTTCAGCCCTCCTCCGGTCCAGCAGCGGCGTGGTGGTCCAGCCCTCCTCCGGTCCAGCAGCGGCGTGGTGGTCCAGCCCTCCTCCGGTCCAGCAGCGGCGTGGTGGTCCAGCCCTCCTCCGGTCCAGCAGCAGTGTGATGGTCCAGCTCTTTAATTGCCTCGAAATATCTGAAAGCATAGGGATAATATTTCCCTGTTTTGCGTCTTGGTTCTTTTACCTTTTCCAGTACAACTTTAAATTTTCAACTGTTTAAATACTAAAAACCGAGTTCTATTGATCTCACAATATTTTCTTTTTCATCAACGCCTCTCTTGTGAGTTCCATATTGGTGTTCAGTCCTCAGATTTGCCATTATTTACTTTTAATTGATTTTGCATTTATTCAAACTGATATGGATTATTTTTCTGACAGTTTTTTTCATGTTACATGAGATCATTTTGTCCTTAATTTCAGCTATCCTGCTAATGGTTGTTTCTATTCTAATTCTATATAGACATCTACATCATCATTTCACCTACTTTCGTTCGCTTTCACTTTACTGTTTTTTTATCACGTAGATTTTTAATGATTCTGTTGTTGTTTTAACGCGTCGGTGTGTATTGTTTACATAGTCCAAGAAGGCGTTGTCATATTTCACACGAGCGGGCAACTAACAGTCCTGCACAGACGACAAAGAGTTTTTAGAAGCCAACATCGTAGGAAAGGATTGTTATTGAGCTTCTCTTCCAGTTAATTAGCGCCATCTGCGATATTGAAATGTTATGTCTTATTATAACAATAGAAGTGCCCAAACAACGACATGTTATTTGTAACGCGACTAATTAGAACAAGTCAAATAAATGATAGTCGGATAGCGTCTACCTCTCATAAACACATGATCTGTAAACAAAGTAGTTCACACTTTACAGTGAACTATAGTATTAGACCCTGAACTAGCATGCGAACGAATTGATAAACAGACCAAAAATCCAGTCGATTTTAACACATGAATAGTTTTGCAAAATGGTCAGGTGGGATTTCTAGGGGTTACCTACTGCGAGTAATCCAGTGTTACGTCACGCAAGGGAAATATTGGAACTGGTGCTAGCGGCGAACAAAAGAAACTTTGTCGTATTTTCACAGTTAGCAGAGGGCCCTGCAGTAAATAAAAACTGAAGAATGTTTCATATGATTCAAACGAATAGTTAGGATACAAAAATCTCAATAAATGCATCAGGGTGGTATTGGTTTTACAAGTTTACTATTACATAACAATGCTACAATACAGATGCAACAATTATGAGCGATGAAAAAGTTTTTCTAAGGATTTAAAGGATTTAAAATTTATTTAGCTATAATGACATGTTGACAAAATAACAGAAATATCTGAATACACAGATGATCCGTACCAAGTCTTCGTCAGCGTTAGCTGTTCTGAAGACAACATTAGCTACCTAAGTGAATTTAGTATTAACTTAAAACTAGGGTTGAGGAGTAAGGACCAACCGACGGACAATGTTGGAGGACATCCTCTACTCTCCACTATTTAATATGTCGAGACAGATGCAAGCGTTACATTGGACCATTAATTTCAAGAAAAATAAGCAGAGGAAGTCTGATCACCGACGTTTACTTTATCATGACTATTTACTGTTTCAACTGTCATTTACTTAGCTTGAGAGCAGAAAATGTCCGACATGAGGTTGTCTATTACATTACTCACATATTGTTTGGCGTACGATGGCACTAATTTAAAACTAAGTGCATAGTAAGCATGACATAGTAACATATGCACACAGGAAAGAATTTTTTAATGAGTTATAATCGATGGGTACACTAAATGGACCGATTTCTACATGAACAAGATAATTGGAAATTTGAGCATGTGAGGTGAGAGAAAATATATATACACAGAATGAAAGCATCTATAGATGAAATTTTGAAACACAAAAAGTTGACAAAGTTAAATTGCATAGCAGAAGTAAATTACAATTCAAGAGTTTCTGCACGTTCAAGTTTAAACAGGTATAATTTTGGTTTACGTTTAAAGGTAGCAATATTTCTGCCCATCCTTATATCTATGGTAATCGAATTCCAGGCTTTAGCAGCTCTGTATTTCAAAAATAGTTGGGACTGTGTTGACGAATTTCGGGGAATTTGCAAAGCCGCATTGTTGCGAAGATCATACGTAGGATTATTTCTAATGAAAAAACTGTTATCTATGTAGGTTAAATGATTTAAAGCTTTGAAGACAAACACTGCAGCGGAAAAGTTAATAATTTGTCACAGTGGGAGAATGTCTGCTAGCAAGAGATAGTGTTCTGATGACACGCTTTTGACTAAGAACGATAGGTCTTAAGTTTGTTTTGTAGGTAGACGCATGCACGTTTACACAATACGTCAGAAAAGGATGCATAAGGCTATAGTACAAAAGCCTTTTAGCAGAAGTGGTAAGACAATTTCTAATTTTGTATAGGATGCCACACGATTTGGATAATTTCCCGGCAACAAATACGATGTGATCTTTCCAGATAAGTCTCTGATCTACGATAACACCGAGAAACTTTGTTTTTGCTGCATATGCCACCTGTTGACCGTTCAATTCGACTTGTGTGTTAGGAGTGGGTATCATCCTCTTGGAAAATATCATAACCTGCGTCTTTTCAGCATTTAGCGTCAGCTTATTGGATGTGAACCAGGTTGAAATGTGAACCAATGGATTATTCATATTAGTAATAGTATCATTGAGGTTTTTCCGGTCGAACAAACTGTAGTATCATCTGCAAAAAGTACAAAGGATAACCTGTTGCTACTGTTTACAATGTCATTAATTTATATAAGGAAGAGCAAAGGTCCCAGGATCGACCCTCACGGAACTCCTATATTTAACGTGCTGGCAGATGATGATTGTTTATTCCAAGTCACTAGGTGTTTTCTATCAAGAAGATAACTTTTTATCCAACTCTTATCAATGGAACTAATTCCATAATGCTGTAATTTTGCAGCTAAAATCTTATGATTCACGAAATCAAGAGCTTTGCTGAGATCCATAAAAGTTGCAAAGGTGACTCTATCACTGTCAAACCCATCAACAACGTCTCCAGCAAATTTTAATAAAGCATGCTCTGTATTCCTGAAAGCTTGAAAACCAAATTGATTTTGGTTAAGTAGGTTATCTGAGCCAAAATGAGTATATAGTCTTGCATAAAATATTTTTTCATAAACTTTGCTTAAGACGGGCAGGACTGATATTGGGCGATAATTTTTTGTCTGTTTTGCTTTTATTTTTTTATATTGGACTAATTTTAGCGATTTTGAGTGCATCAAAAAAAAACTCCTTGCATGAGAGACTTATTGATAAGTGGGGTCTAGGGAGCTACAATAGTCCCAGATATAGCTTTAATTACCATGGTTGGGATGCTATCCCAGCCATTGCTGTAACTATTTTTTAAATCATTAATGATTGATTTAACTTCGTTTGAGTCGGTAGGGTTAAAGATTGGCTGTTCAAGAATAGCATTCTCTAAATAATGTTCAAAAGGGATGTTGTTGCTAATAATTGATTCACTAAGAGTAATGGGAATACTTTTGAAGTAATTATTGAAAGCATTTGAAATCGTTTGAGGATCAGTGATGACTTCATCATCAATAATAATTTAATCCGAATAACACAGTTTGTTTTTTCCTAGAAGGTTGCTTATGATTTTCCAAACTTTTTTAATATTTCCTTGAGAGGTCTCTATGAAATTTTGGATATAGTTTTCACGAGCAATATTTGTCAGTTTAGTGAACGCATTTTTGTATCGTTTTAATTCATCTTTACGAACGAGTGATGGGATGTCTTTTGTATCTACGGTACAGTCTGTCCTTCTCTTTTTGTGAGGGAAGTAAACCAGGTGTCATCCACGGATTTTTAGCTTGTTTGTAGCTGAGCTCTTTAGTTATTAGTGGAAAATGCACCTCGAACAGTTCAATTAATAAACTATGGAACTGCGTGAAAGCTTCGTTTGAGTTTACTGTAGATAGTATCTCATTAAAGTCGTACGCTCCCAGCGCCTCTTTAAAGCTTTGAATGTTACGGTCGCTATATTTACGATAGGTAATTATAGTCGGATTACTGGGTTCGTGAGAATTTGGTTTTGAATGAAAATTGGGTAATGGTCGGAGACATCGAAAATGATCACAGCTGCACGTGTTATACTATTAACATCGTTGGTGAGAATGTTATCTATTAATGTTGCGGTTTTAACAGCTGTACGCGTTGGTTTAGTAATTAATGGGTACAGACCATGAGAAAGGAAATTATTACAATAGTCAGCAACTAAATTTGATCTATGATACTGAAGCAGATTTACGCTGAAATCACCCATAATATACACTTTATTATGGACTACGTCGATGCCACTGATGATTTCGTTCATCTCCTGCGAGAAACTTTCTACTGATATTTCAGAGGCTCTACGATGCTTTGAATGCTGCAAGAAAACACAGGATCTACTGACACTGGTCGCCGGCAACCGATGTCACGGGCTTACAAGGGCTCACAAGAGTTACAAGGAGAAGACAGATACTTTGGCTCCAACAAAGTTGCGTTTTGATATAAAAAAGATTTGTTCTGAAGTAGGACATCTACGAAAGTAGCTTTTTTCTGTGCTATATATTTAGGAAACGAGCAAGAAAGTGAGAGGTTGTAAATGGAAACGACATTTAACGATAATACCCGAAAAAAACTCAAATCAGCACCTGATGAAAAATCCACCGTCCAACGATGTTGAAATGAGATTGTTCCAGTTACATTCCTCGCTAAGCCAAGAGTGTGTAATCGGTGTCATCGCTGGACACCGTTGTGTAATTTTTTTTAATGATGCCCGAAGGCACCGGGAAGATGCCTCCACCATTTATTTCCTAAGGCCCACAAAGAGTAGTGAGAACCCTGGCCCCAACGCTCGCCAGAAGTTGTGGCATCCAACCATACTACTACAATCCCCAGCCCTGCTGGAGTAACGGCCCACCCCCTCTACATTAACAAAGATCCGATCTATAACTCCCCGAATTGATAGGCTTACAAGCTAATTGTACACTCAAAGCGTTGCCAAATTGCACAGACACTCATAGCTTCTGTTACAGCCAAAACATTTCGCGAGCGTCCCTAGAGGCGGCAGATAACCGTCGGCCGATGTCATGGATCAGGAGGCTGCTGGTTTTGCCGATAACGCCCGTCGTCTCGATAGCCAAGGGCTCAAAAAAGTAGCGGTCACAAAGAGATTGATACTCATTTCTTCTTTTATTCTCTGCCGGGTTGGCAGCCCTGCCAGCCTCTAAAGAAGGCAAGTAAACCAGGTGTCAAGTGACTCGTCGCGAAGGTGTCCACGTAAGTGCAATCCCAGCAAAAGTTTTTCCCTCTAAAGAAGGGGAAGACTGTAAAGCCGTCAGGCTGCTTACCAGCACCAAATTTCGTAGCGCTCGTTCAATTATGTCATTCAGAGCCAAATGTCTAGGATGACGACCTCCGCTGTAAAGGAACGAGAGCGCGTGAGTGCTGGACTCATCCATACGATGACCGCAGCGGCAGAGCTGCGGATAACGCACCGGTGCACCCACTCTGAGCGAAAGTGCAATTCGAAGCGAGTCAGAGTCTAATAAAGTACCCAGAGGGGCAGCAGGAATTAATTCCAGCCAAGAACCGTTATCGTGACAAGAAGCAGCTAGGAGACGAGCCGTAGTTTTGGGATCTTGTGCCTCATGTAACAGACCGTCCAAAGTTACCCTTACTCCTTCCCTGTCCCATGACTTCTGGATATTGCAGCAGTCCTCCTCTGGTGCGATCGCTTCATCACCATGCCCAGCTTTCCATGCCAGCACTGTTTCCGTAAGTACGTTAGTCTGCGCCAAAACGTTAACGTTTGACAGATGGGCTTCTACTAAGGGACCGACAGAGTGCAGATATGAGATGAAGCTGGACAGGGCGATATCCTGCGCCTTGCGAATGCCTAAGCCCCCAGAAGTGACTGGGAGAGTAGCTTGCTTCCACGAAAAATCTGAAAAGAAATGTTAGTAATCGTTGAGAAAGCTTCTCGGACGGATTCGTCGAAACTAGCAAGATAATTAGCGTGCAGGTATGTGGGAGCAACGCGCAACAGATACTGGAGTTTGGGAATGTCGAAGCAGTTTTTCAGTAGGATCAGAGCTTGGTGTGGCTCAATTACGCACAGTCGAGAGGTCATCAATTTAAGGTCGTCAATTTTGCCTGCAAGCGCTCCTGTAATAGCTTGGACAGAGATGGGTGCGTCGAGAACAGTGCTACGTTCAGCAGACGCAATTTTAATGTCAGGGATGACCTCGCGGAAAAGAGTCTCTGTGATCTCCCTGGACGGCATGTACCAACTGTTAACGTGGATCAACTCACATTTTTTTCCCGTCAACATCCAAGCCAATTTGTTTTAACTTTACTCGCAGGTAACGGAAGTCCGTTAAAACGATACCCGGCTCCCTCCCGAGCGTGGCGTCATCCAAGTACCAAATATTCAATTCTGAAACTTCACTTCGCGCAATTTGGTCGACACCGAGGGAAAAGAGAGCGGGCCCCATGGGGTCTCCCTGTTGGATACCAGTTGCAGAGTGGATTGGTTCATCGCCAAAAAACACCAAAGGATGCTCCGAATATGCTTGCCAAAGAAGTCGGTACCAACTGGGAGTGCGGTCACGGGCAGCTTGCAAGAAGACATTGCGCCGGATACAATTGAACGCGTTCTTCAAATCCAATTTAAGGACGACGCGATCTGGTGGGGCGTTAGCGATGTAACGGCGCGTGTGATGCACAGCCGTTTCGCAGCCTCCTTTGGTGTCAAACCCTAGTTGAACCTGACGCAATTGACTGCCCAAATGATTAACTAACGAGACACAGCCAACCTTTGTGGCTAATCGTTGGAGGATGTTGCCGACAGCAATGGGTCGGATACAGCCGTGTTTCTAAAAAAGGGCGCATTGTGAGGCACCCTAAAAGACCTTTCTGGCAAAAGGAGGGATTTTGCCTGAAGTGTCATGTTGACAAATTCTGTGAGAGTTGAGCCGAGACGGACTCCGGCACCGCCAGCATTTTTCTTCAGGAGTGACTCAAGGTGACCGGGTCTGAGGCCATCCGGACAAGCACCGGAACCACGTGGAAAAGTCTTCATTGCCTTCATGACCTCGTCGACGGTAGCGATAACCGGAGATGCAAGGTCATCGTCGGGAGGTGCCGTAAGGGAGATATCCTCCAGGATGTCTGGATGTTTATCGAGCAAATCTTGCAATGTTTCTGGGCGGAATGGGGCTAGTGACTCGCTTGAAGACGCTACACGAACAGCCCCTCGAGGGTCCAAATCGGCAAACTTTGCATTTACTGTTGCCTTCCATCTATCGTCCGAGTTGTGTCTGACAGTGGTAGCGGTGGTTTGATCGACCAGCTCCCAAGAGGGCAACCCTGGCAAGTCCCTTCTGTCCATGTATTTCCGTACTTGAAGACGTACACGTGAAGTTAGCGAGGGCTGCTTAGCAAAAGAAAAGTTAGTGTTGGGACACCGCAGACCCCAAAAACTGAATGCCATGAGCCGGTCCCATGCCAGGGGAATTCGTTCTCAAATGCAGACACTTGTGAGTGAATCAAGTGCTTCTGCCACTAGAATGGTCACTCCTTTCGGGATCTTGTTCAAAACCTTGATGTAGCGCTTAAATTTGCCAATGTAGGTGTCGAAGTCAATAGAACCTTGCTCGCTTGATGATTCTGAAGGTTGGGTCGTCGGGACGCCGCAACAGCGAGAGCAATGCCAGAACAGATAATATTTGCGAAAACTGATAGTATTTGCGGCAGTTGGAACACGACATTAGGTTTTTCTTTCGGGTATTAGTGCTCCTGCATTCATGACAATAGTTTTTGTAATTATCTGGATCTATTTCGCTAGCTGGTACAATAAAAGAACCCGATT
>SDVV010010728.1:0-16131 GCA_016164225.1 Gammarus roeselii
TTCAATATATGCAAACTTCTCTATATGCTTCATTAGGTAAAACGTTTACACAACTCGAACACATCCTAGAAATATGAGGAGCACAGTGGGCGGTAACATTGCTCCAAGCAGAATACTGCGCAAAAAAGTTTAATAAGAATTCGCATGAAAACAAGATCACTGAGCAATTAAAATTACACCAACTCCATAGAAAAATTTAACGCAGTTCAAACATTTGCCAAGGAACTTGAGCTCAAATCCATGAACATAAAACAGACAACAATACTCAACTAGTACAATGTATATTATCAAATTTAAGAGCTCATAGCAAAGGCAAAGAATTTTGATAACACTCGGCATCTCATTCATCTGCTCCTGTAGATCTAGGCATTCAGTTACCTCTCCAGAAGAAAAAAATGCCAACAAGCCGATGGTGGGGCAGTCAGGCAGATCCTGCCTCAGGAGAGATGTCAATCCTCTGGCAGACAGTCAACAAGCAAAGAGCAAGCTGTAACAAGACACCCAGCATCATCAGCAAAACACAAGGCTCCACAGACCGGCTAGCAGCCAAAAAATTTCACTGTTAGGCAATACATAATGAGCCTAAATGTCATATTACATATGATTTCTTCAAGTTACATCAATACAACACCTCTCATAAGATGACAATCTATTACAATAGTGTGACTCTACTTATATATTGATCCTTTAACAAACAGTATCAGCTTTTTAGAATACTTATATTATTCCACAACATTTAATATATAATTTCCTAATATTGCACAGTGTATCACTAATTCACAGACAGACAAATGATTAACTAAAATGCATATTATCCAATATTATGACTAGCGATGAAAAATTAGCTACCTACAATAGCCAATTACAGACCACACAAGTAATACCCAAACCACTGAGGGAAAACACTGCAACTATACTCCCAGCTCACCTTATGTGTCCTCAGAGTTGGCATTTCTTAACACCACTGCCCATCAATATGACAGCATGACAATGTGACATTTTAATCCTCTTTCCAACACTTTAATATAACTACTCTGCCTAATCTAGAATATAAAAAAAAAATTATTGCCGAGTGGAAATCACAATTAGAACGGTATGACAACAATAAACTCAATGTACTACTACACAGTGGCTAAGTTTTTGTTAGTTCTGAAATGATTTTCAAATGCTTTGTATTACGTAATTCAAGACAGAATGAGCACTACGGTGGCAATTAAAAAAAAACTGAAATAAGACATGACCTGTCTAGAAATTTAAATTTAATACTGAAAAGGTACAACATACAGAGCCAAGTTTTCTCTTTGACTACAGAACAATAAATAATCTTCCAACACTTAACCAGAACCAAATGCAACAACCTTCCACTGACAGAAAACAGCTGCAGAGCTCTGAGCTGCTTGCCATAGTCCACTCTAACCAGCCCATCAATTTCTAGCTCCACTGTCTCGATACAGACTCCAATAGTCTCAGGTCACCAAGTATCCCACATTGCACATTCATAAGCAGCAGCTCAAGATGGGTTTAATATGAGTGCTGAAACAAAAATACCATAAAAACGGAATTCCTAATGTCTTTGGAGTGACCCTCCACATTGCATGAGCCAGGCAAAAGCCAAACAAATTGCAAGTTTGTGTTATTCAAGCAGAAATGCAGCAATTGATGAGAAAGAAAACCTTCAGGAATAAGTTATAGCTATCAATGCAAAACAACACATGTGATGAACACATTCAAAGTGTCAAGAGTAGTGGCAGAAGACAGCATTCCTGGGCTTTGAGAACTTTTTTTTTAAGGAGATTACCAAACAATGTTGACTCTTTGCAAACAACTAGTCCAGCCAGTTATTGACACTTGCACTCTTTTCTGTTTCATACATAAATGGAAAGATCTGAAAAGTTTTGAAACTGTTAAGAAAAGCTTTGCCTCCAAAATTGCAGAGGTTGAGGAAATTTTTATTATGGAAAGATGGAAAGCCTTCCAGTTATACTTGATCTGTAGACATTTTGAAAGATTCATGGTCATGAACAAACTAGAATTTTGGATGGTTAGCTACTTAGTCTATGTCAACCATAAAATAGTGACAAAAGTGGCAAGGAGAAACCAAGCAAGAGATGATTGTTTGCCTTACTTACAAAAAACTGCAAATCATATTATATAACAGTTTCTCATGCTGAGCTTCTTGGTTATTGAATTGAATGCAACTGGAAATATGTGAGATCACACATAGGTAGTCATTGTCAGTCACAGCAAACATTTTGAGGTTGAAAAAATTGATTGGACACATATTGTGGAAAGGACTCTACTTGAATGTATTGCCAAGTAACATGCAAATGCTGGTGCCATAGCCTGAACTGAGAGTGTCCCTACTACTGTGGGTGAGGTGGTAGATATTCTGTGGCCTGCTATAATTGTATTGAATCTTCAAGACAAATATCAAAAGCAGTGAGTTGCTCCTCCATATTGAATGAAAATTGGTTTGTTGCTAGCGTCGACCTGGGTGACTCCCCGCATTTTGCGCATACTTTGAAATAACTCAAAAAGTACGCGGCCGAGAAACTTCGTATACCGTGTGAAGAGCTACTATTATGACCATGGAGCACCATGAGTTTCAACATTCTATCGTTAACCAAAGAAAAGTTATTTACAAAAAAACGTGCGGCGAGCTATGACCCCAAATCGGGGGTGACTCCCCGCACAAAATGGGAGTACCAATAGATAGAGCGTGCCTATAGTAGTATACATCAGTTGCTTAAAATAAAATTTTACGTCAGATATTACGTCTGTGACAGGTGTTTCTGATGCTCGTCTTTTGCTGCCGTCATACCAGATGGTCGAATGATATTTTTCCCGATTTTGCCACGGGAAACTAAGTTTTTCTTCAATAATTGCAATCTAACTTCACTGGAAGTTTTTTCTCCACATCCTAAACTAATTATGACCCTAAAGTATCAGTAAATGAGCAAATATTACAAAAAAACGATCTTTTCAATATTACGATAGAACATGTAAAAAATGTATTTTGTCAATTTTATAGCAAACTTATTGCATTAACATGAATACAAGTCATGCTAGGTAAGGGATTGTTGTCTCGATATGAGAATGTGATGAAAAATTTTGTTCCTGAGCATTAAACATAAGTCAACAATAGGCCTAGACATGTCACCATGTGTTGAAAAAATCGGGTCATTATAAAATTAGTTACCCATATTGAAATTAGCTGTGGTGTCATTATTGTGGGTCATTTACTTCCAAAGGTCATCATATGTGTGTAGAATTGCATTTGATTACTTTTCATTTAAGAAAAACGAAAATATTTGATGACAAAATAGGTGCGGGGAGTCACCCCCGATTTTTTTTTCACCTGGGGTGACTCCCCGCAGTTGTATATTTGTATATATCTACATAAGTTTACATTTTTTTCCCAAAATCCTTCTTAAGCAACTAACAACACCATATTCCGAGTATCACCACCAAATTTGGCTCTAATCCAATGGAAACTCTAGCCACAGCATCAAAGTTTGAGGAACGTCAATTTTTTCAAACCAAAATTTTTGGGCACCTGAAAAACACACCTTCACTTTGGCGATTTTTCATAAATTCTGTTCGCGCATCAAATTTCTGCAAGTAACTGATACTTACTAACAAAGACCTGCTCTTCCAAGCCCCATAGTCAAACGGTGACATTTCCGACGTCCTGATGCCCAAATGGGGGGTGCGAGCAGTCACCCCGTGTTTCCGACCCTGGAGAGTCACCCGGGTCGACCCTATATGATGATAAGCTGTTTTGTTTATTTCAAATTTAGTTTCAGATTTATTTCACCATGATAGTCCACTAAACAATTCAATTCCTGTTGATTTTGTTGAATGCCACAAAGACTCGATTAGCTATTGTTGTGGTTATAATCAGTTCCAATCTTAGTTTGGGTCCTTCAGTCCCTAGTGTTCCTGCTTTGAATTTATCAAGTTGGAAACATTTTCAGGACAGAACCCTCAAGTAAGTTTCATGATTTTGTCTGATTATTTGTCCTAGTTTTAATCTAAGGAAAGTGTTAAATAGCTGACTATGAGTCAACTATGTTGCTATTACTGGAAGCAATGTATTTTTTCAATATTTGCTAAATAGTTAGTAGTGACTGGCCCTGACAAGCAGTGCAAGTTGAGATTGGTAATTATTTTGACAGGCACCTCTCGCCAACAGTTTCAGATTTTTTTCATAAGAGTTTAATCTTATTACAGGGTGCTACCATGAATGAAATTAAACTGTACAGGTTCTAACAATGAACTTCAAAACTAATCACATAGCTAATCCTGCATTAAACTTCAATTAGTAAATAAAATGTAAATTTTCATCAGGTACAAGAATAGTAATGAAGCTGAGATACACTGATCATACTCCAGAACTGAACATCCTCCATGACTGAACTAAACAATGACTAAGTAGCTACAAACTGTGACAATAAGATTATTTGGCTATATCAGTCAAGCCACTTATTTACTATTATAAACCAAACATAAAATTACATAGAACCCTACTTTAATATTCACATAGAAATACACTTAACCCAATATACCTCAAGGGGCAACAACTGTATTATATCTCACAGCTAGCTAAAATTATTTAATTTCAATTTAATTAGGACAATGAATTTATAGTGTAAGTGCTCAAGTACTCTGATTTAAAAGAGTTCTGCAAAATCCTTCCAAAGTCGAATCCCCAAGATCTATACCTAGGCTTTGAGGCTCAGAGATATCGTTTGTAGGAAGCCAGCAGGAACAACTGCTGGCACCTGCAGAGGCAACCCTTACAACGCACAGACCAGCTGCCAGCACTGGCAAAAAATTGGCAGGCACAAGCTGTACAACAAACTTCAGGCCCACTGGGAGTCCAAGGCTGGCACACACAAGACTGCAAATTCAAGATCCCATTAAATATTTACAATGGAACAGCTTGCTTGCATGTCAAAATTTCTTAGCTATGTTTAGTTTTCAAAATGAATAAATCACTAATTAGTAGTTACATATTAATTAACTATATCATAATCCTTATGAACAGATAACAATCTTATTATCATGTATTATTCTTGACATCTGTTTATAATTCAACTTTGGTATTGCTAGAAACACTTACAAATTTGTACAGCTGAGCACTGAATCAACTATTCAGATTCTTGCATATTGATGGACAAGGTAACAAGCATCTGTAATGTATTGCATTTGAATTCTACCACTCACCAGCCATAAACCAGCTGGTGAAAAGCAACAGATAGAAGCTACCTACATAAAAGGCAATCTACATTATTAGGCAGGTGAAGAGTTTCAACTTGAATATATATTTTTAGTATTATACCTCCTCAAACAAATTAATATTTTCTCACCTTTGTTTCTCACCTTAGGAAAATTAAAGTATGGCATTACATTTAAAATTACAGACTTCCACCAATTCAGCTGAAAACAAGCTGTCAAAACATGAAAAAATATAGATAGGTAAGCTGTTGAAGGGGTGCACTACTACAGCTAGCTATGGGGGAAAATAGGATTTTCCCATGCCAGGAGCAACCTTTTTTTTTAACTGTGGTACCTAGCTACTTCACTTATGTTCTAAAATCCGCGTCTTCAATATCTGCAAGTTGGTTAGTTTGCCTACCATCATTTCAATACTCATCTATGCCTCTGTAGTACCTAATTTTTAACAAATTTGCTATGATGCTATGATTTGGTAGGTTGTCTTAAGAGCACTAAATTGCTAGCTATCAACTTTCTATCCTAGTTGAATGACATCTTCTGGTTTGCAAACTGCAAAGGTGTTAGCCACCTGCAAAGCTACATATCTAGCTACATCTTGTTTGATGTTTTTTAGCACAACAGTAATCCTATTTAGTGACCAATGTGGAGGTATGTAGCCACATTTTCTGTCTCTTATTCCCTTCTCAAAGGGTGCTGAATAACAAATAATTTATCAAATTCTCGGTGCATCTAGAGGAAATTTTCATGTATGTTAACATCATCCTACAAACTGAAGGATAAGGAGCAAGATTTTCTGTGACTCTTATCTATCCATTATATAATTTTGGTTTCTATTCTATTTTAGGATGCTTCAGAAGACTCTAATAACTGTTGGAGCATCTCTGACTGCAGTTGTTCTCTTGTTGTTTATGAAACAACGGAAGAAACCTTGCCCAGCTCCGGGGGAAAATTCTGAAAGTAAAAAGAGTGCTGGGCAGGCTAACAACAATGAAGATAATGGTACCAGCAAAGATGACACCAACACTCATTTCAAGGGTATCATTGGAGGAACGACCACTGAAGCAGTAACTGTTGCACCTAATGGTGTTGTGGTGAAAACAGTTAGTAATTCCAAAGTTGAAGAACATGCTACTGGACTAGATAGCAAGAAAATTCTAGTCGAGACCCCTATTGAGCCTCTTTTACAGGAGTTATGTAAAGCTCCAGCTGTTGAACTAGCTTGTCAGGAAACTTCCTGTGAAGAAACTTCTCTGCATCAGAGCTTGGTGCAACATGAGTCATCAAAAACAGCATTCATTGAACCATCCTGCATATTGCAGAACACCTTTGCCAGTGAACTGGCTATGGATTTGTTGGTTATAGAACAGACAACTGATACTGTCAATAAGCAAGGCGATGAATTACCTGCTGCTGATGCTGTTGTTGCTGTTGCCAGTGAACCTGTTGACAAATGTCCTTTGCAGCAAAAGAAACAGGCAAGTGCAGACTCTGAACAATACCTGAGCTCTCATCCTACCATGCAGGTTGATGATGAAGGACCAGTTCCAACATCCATTGAAGAATCTAGACTGAAATTTAACATTTTGCTACAAGAAACTAAAGCTGATCAACTCATAAATAGCCAGTCTACTGATACAACTGAATCATCACTGGGAGATCAATTGAAATGTGCTGATAGTGAACAAGCAAAGAATGAAATTAAAAAACAGGAGGTGAACGTCCAGTCTACTGATATAACTGAATCAGTTGAAGACAAGCAGAAGTGTGCTGATACAGAACAAGAAAATAATGAAACTGATGAACTGGAGCTGAATAGCCAGTCTACTGATTTAACTGAATCAGTTGGATATGAGCAAGAAATTAATGAAACTGATAAACAGGAGTCTACTGATATAACCAAATCACATGAAGCTGAACAACCGTGTGCTGATACTGAACAGGAGAATAATGAAACTGATGAATGGGAGTTGAAAGAAGCAAAAGAAATCACTCACAGCAAAAAAACTATCAAGGAGTGTAAATTGACAAGTGAGGGTCCTGTGATGATAGCTGGTGAACCGTTTTCTGTCACTGACGACCTTGGTGTAGTAAATTTGCATAATCTTCCATGCCAAACTAGCTCAATCCTGCAGTCTGTTGGAGGACATGCTCAGGAACCATCTCAAACAGAGTCAATGCAATCTAATAATGAATCTATCCAGGAAATTTCTCATAATTCTCAGTCACAAGAATCCAATGGTGAACCACTTCTAGAATCGTCTCAGTTGAAGTCTGAGCTACCCAATGGAGAAAATGAGTCATTCAATGGCGAAAGTATTGAAAAAGCTTCTTCTAAGCTGGGGCAATCCAATGGAGGAACTGTTGAGAAAGAATCTTGTTCTGAGTCAGAGAAAGCCAATGGTGAATCTATCAATAAATCTGCCAATACTGTTGAACTATCAAACAGTGATTCCATTAAGCCAGCTAGCAATGTGGAGCACTACTATGATAACCACAAGATTGTCCTTCCTGGAAAATCAAATAACTCATACAGGCGGGGAGATTATCGCAAGCTGTGGCCGCAACCTCAGGATGGACTGATTTTTGTGAAGAGTTCAGCTGGTCAGCCACTAGTTCCTCAGTACCTACGAGATACGGACTACCTCTCTAACAGGACCATTCCTATTCACGACCCTGCCACAACAGCTTTCCTTTACTTGAACATGAACAAGGTAAGTAAAGGCCAGAGTGTGGACATTTGAACAAGGTGGCAGTGGGTTGGGGGCTACAATACTGAATGTTCAAAATTCATGCTGAAAAAAAAAGGCTTTCTGTAAGTGAAATATTCAGTGCACCTGTAAATTCATCTGCTCAAATAATAGTAATATTCAGCAATAAGCTAGCTAACTAGTTGTTGGTGTGATTTACTGGAAAAAAAAAATTGACTCTGGTTACAAAAAAAATCGGTTTGATGGCTATAGTAAGCACTGTTTAGCTACCCTAGTGATGATATTTTCTGGTGAAATTAATTTTCTGTCACTGGTTGCTACAGTGAATGACACAGGAAGTCTGAAATCATGCTTTTAACTTGATAGCTGTGTAATGAAGGTATTGTGAGTGCTCTCTGGTGACAAGAATTAAGTTTCTGTGATTATATTGTAGTACCTGTCCAGATTTAGGAAAAATTTATATCCTGCCAACTAATTACTTTCCTTGTCAGTACTGAACATCATCTGTATGATTGATTGTGCCACATCTCATTCACAATTTTTTTTTGCCTTGCAAACAGCTGGTGTACCCTCCTGAGAACTGGGTGCGAGTTATCAGTGTGTCTGAGAATCTGGAACTGCGTGTTCGCCATGATGAGCGAGACATGCTGCTGGAACAACTTGAGAAGAAAGGCATATGTGACCCTACTTCTAAACCTCCTCCTCCTCGCCTCCTTACTGGTTAGTGACACTCATGATTGCCCATTATCCTTCAAAGTTTTGTAAAATGAACAAATGTTGAATGGAGTCAATTGACAGACCTCGTATATGTATTCTACGTCTGAAGTCTCAACAACATGAAGCTGCAAATCGTCTGCTAAGCAATCTAAAAATAATGCTAGGTGAAGATTCTATTGTTAGGGAAGCCTTGTTGGACCATTAGTTAGCTGGGTAGGTTTGTTGAACTGTAAGTTTGCTGGACAGCATCATTGGATGTCAACTGGGCTGCTTGGTTGGATCATTATAGCCTTGTTGGGCTGTTTGTCAGCTGGGCAGCTTTATTGACTGTTAGTCAGAGGGGGGAGCTTGGTAGGCAGCATGAGGAGGTGTTGGCATCCTTGCAGAAATTTAGTGGGCTTGATTTTGAGTACAGGGATTTTTAATGCTACAGCCAGTGTTTGTATGAGCAGAAATTAGCAGACAACTTCTCTCTTACTCCCAAGATGTTTCACTACTATATCAGAGGAAGAAAGAAGGGCTGTCCTTCTGTTGGTCCTCTGAAGCTTCCATCTGGTGAGGTTGTTGCTGGTCAGAGAAACATGAGTCAGCTGTTTGTAGACTCTTTTTCATCTGTTTTTGTGTATGTTGATCCTGCCGGCTCTTCCCCACATAATTTTTTTCCTGGAAAATTTAATGGAATTTGTGTGACTGGACTGTTAGTTTCCCAGGTTCTGAGAGGTTTAAGCTCATCTTCTGCCCCGGGACCTGATGGCATTCACCCTGGTGTTTTAAAGTCATGTTCTTGGCAGCTGTCACTGCCATTGTCTCTGATTTTCCCCAAAATCATTGGACCTGGGAGTTTTACTGGAGGCCTGGAAGGAATCTTGTGTAGTTCCTATTCAAGTCTGGTTCAAGAAATAACCCTCTCAATTACTGACCTGTGAGTCTTACTTCTGTTAGCTGTAAGGTGCTGGAGTGGGTTATTGTGTCCCAGTTGGTGTCTTTCTGCTGGAAGATTCTGCCATTTTGTCTGAGGGTCAATTTGGTTTCAGGGTGGGAAGGAGCACTTAAGACCAAGTTTTGCTTACTTATGGTGAGGTTGCTGATTGGGTAGATGGAGGAATGGTTGTTGATGTGGTCTTTCTGGATTTCTCTAAAGCGTTCAATGTGGTCAGTCATTCGGTTTTGTTGGACAAACTGAGATGTGTGGGTATTCCGGATGGACTGTTAGATTGGATTCATAATTTTCTGATAGGGAGGCGAATGTGTGTTTCTGTTGGGGAGTTGTCAGTGACTTCTGGGAGGTGACAAGTGGTGTGCCCCAGGGTTCTGTGCTGGGTCCGCTCTTGTTCCTGCTATATGTCAATCATGTTGCAACAGGTGTGGCATGTGAGTGGAAGGCCTTTGCTGACAACTTCAAACTTTATTTGAGTTTCCCTCGCGATGTACAAGCAGTTTGCTTGGGTGTGTCTTCCTTGCAGAGGGAGGATCTGAATTTAGTGCAGTCTGTGTGGTTGTCATGGAATCTCTTGTTGAACATTGACAAGTGTGTCTTTATGCCTTTTACAGGGGCTGTCTTGAATTGGAGCAGATTGATGATGGAACGTCCTATTATTTGAATGGTGTGGTACTTGAGCTTGTCGATTCCTTCAGGGACTTGGGAGTGCCTGTTGACTCAAGGCTGCGGTTCCATCTCCACGTGAGGAGTGTTGTAAGAAAGGCTTCCACTGTGGCGACCAGTCTGCTCTGCTCCACTGTCAATAGCAGTTCTGTTTTCATGGTCTCTTTGTTTATTACTCATGTAAGTCCCATCTTGGACTACTGCTCATGGGTGTGGAATGTGGGATATTTGGGGGATCTGAGACTGTTGAAGTCTGTGCAGAGGAGGTGGACCAGGGAGATTGATGGGTTGGGTGGAGTGGACTATGGTGAGCAGCTCAAAGCAATGCAATTGTTTTCTGTGATGGGGAGGTTGTTGCGTTCTGACCTTGTGAAGTGTTGGAAGATTTTTCATTGTTCTGTTGATTCAGGTTTGTCTGCTCTGTTTGAGAGAGCTCCGGATGTTGGCACACGTGGGCATTCTTTCAAGCTGGTGGTTCTTTGCTGTCAGACGGACTATATACTCAGATTCTTTTATTCTCGCTGTGTGCAGATTTGGAACCGGCTGCCCGCTGATGTGGGGCAGTGTGATTCACTTTGCGGCTTCAAGAGGGCCCTGGCGGAGGAATTGGGGGCAGTGTTGTATGAGTTTTGCTAGACTCAATTTGATGTGATATTGTGACTTTGTTTTTCTGACAGATGTGTGCAGTTGTTGACTGCCTTCATTGTTTTGTTTTCTTTGGACCTATTGAGGGCATTCCGTCCAGCACCCTGCTGCAGTGCTTGTACCGTGCTGTTCATTTTGATTGTTGGCGCGCTGAGGTGTACTGCCTCCCATGCCTGCTTGCTCTGTTGGCGGGGCTGTTGGGGCTGTGGGGGGCTGCAAAGGTGAGATACAAAGGTGAGCTGCTCAGCCTAATTAAGCCATTAGCCAACTGGGCAGCTATGTTGAACTGTTGATCTGCTTTGTTGCACTGTTAGTCAGTTGAGCAGTTTTTATGGACTGTTAGGTCGCTGGTCTGCTTTGTTGGACTGTTTGTCAGTTGGGCAGTTATGTTGGACAGTGCATCAACTGGTCAGCTTTGTTTGACAGTGCTTCAACTGGTCAGCTTTGTTGGACTGCTAGTCAAATGGACAGCTTTGTTGGACAGTTAGTCAGCTGAGCAACCAAGTGTGCAGTCTTTTTTCCCTTAAATTTACCCTACATCTGTTCATTTGTCTCTCATGCATTGCTACAATGTCAAATGTATGCATCACAGTAACAGATGAGAGCTAAATATCTGCTGGTTATTATTAATCTTGAAAATGCTGTCCTCAAGTTTGAAATAATATTGTAGCTATAGTTGCAGAAATTAAACTATGCACTTGCAGCGCTCTTCAGACCTGGGTTTGAGTCTGGGCAATGACTGACATTTATCAAATGTTTGTTCTGTCTTCTATTTACACAGCTCAGAATAAAGTTGAACAAGGTTAGGGCCAGTTACAGTTTACCCACCCCTGACCATTATCAAAAGTTACTATGTATATTATAACTTTGTTGTGAAGTCTTACTGCCAGTTGCTATGTTGAGTTCATTATGAAACTCTTTGCTATCAACTTGTTATGAAACTCTTTGTGTGGTGGTTGTTGGCCTAGTAATGGGAAAATCATAAACTTCTAGTAGTAAAAGTGTTCAGTAGAATTAAAATATCACTTCTGTTGTTGTTGAACAAATAAGGCATAGCTAATCTTTGCTGAGTTTGATGGTATCCTAAACTCACTTGACAATTCCTGACTTATTCTAGCAAACATGCGGGGAGAGACGGCATTGCCTTTGAATGCATACTGATTCTCAAACTCCTGATTTGATATGCTAATACAGATGACTATCTCAGCTATGTTTCATTTGCTAGCTAGCAAGCTTTACTTTCCACCAGTAGAGCATAACATTTGGTTAGGAGTAATCAATGTATTCTTTTTTTTTCCAATTTATTTTCAATTTATTTTAATTGCTGTCTGTGTATGGTAACTCTTCAATTTTACTCTTTCATAAACTTATATTCTAATATTTGTATTGGCCTGGTAATGATATAAGCATATATTCCTATTAATCTAGCATGTTTTGAGTAGTTGTTAGATTTTTAGCTCTCCTTCACCAGGATTGATCGATATGTTTCAGCTTAACTTACATCAGCTGATAGCCACATTGACTCTTGAATATATATGCTCATTTTGTTTGTATTTTCATGGCTATTTTTATTTTCATATATTTTAATTCATACCCATTGGCCCTCTTTTTTGCCACAGTTGGTAATCTGGTGGCCGCACATCTGGATGTTCCAAGGCGTGGACGGATATGGTGTCGCGCACACATTACTGCAGTTCTGCCCGTCACAGGTAACCAAGACTATGAAGGAGCATTCAAGTTCACGCAGTTCTGGTTGCAATAGGTAACTAAGAATTTTCTGAATCTTTTCAATTTGCAGGTGTCTGAGCAGCAAAGAGAAAAGACCTTTGTTGACTACACTATTGATATTGATTGCTATTGCTGTCTATGTTTGCTACGGCAAAATTTGAAACTCCTCGTCATCAGCAAAACTAAAAATTCCTTGTTATTCCTAATCATTCATCTCTTGTTGATGACTGTATGAGGCCATAAATTGTTTGTTGGCAAGCCAATTAGTGCTACAGTGATTACATATGCATTGTAGGCACCTAATCATTTTAAAACCAATATAACATAGCTATTTGTATCCCAAAAAGTTTGTTTGTCATTGTATTCTAACTTGGTTTTGATAAAAAAATAATTAATTGCCTAATTGTTTGCATAGGCACTGCTGATTGTCTAGTTCTATTATTGCCTTAAAAAGCTTGTTTGTTCAAAGTCATATCATGAAAGATTGATGCATATTCCCTTCTCCCACGCATGTGCCTAACTTGTTACTCATCATGCACCCCTTCCTTGTGACTATCAGATGTGTTACTCATCATCCACCCTTTCCCTGCATGTCTCAGAAGTGTTAGCCATCATCCACCCTTTCCCTCTGCGTCTCAGACTTGTTACCCATCATCCACCCCTTCCTTGTGACTATCAGACGTGTTACTCATCATCCACCCTTTCCCTGCATGTCTCAGAAGTGTTAGCCATCATCCACCCTTTCCCTGTGCGTCTCAGACGTGTTACCCATCATCCACCCCTTCCTTGTGACTATCAGACGTGTTACTCATCATCCACCCTTTCCCTGTATGTCTCAGAAGTGTTAGCCATCATCCACCCTTTCCCTGTGCGTCTCAGACGTGTTACCCATCATCCACCTTTCCCTGTATGTCTCAGAAGTGTTAGCCATCATCCACCCTTTCCCTGTGCGTCTCAGACGTGTTACCCATCATCCACCCTTTCCCTGTATCTCTCAGAAGTCTTAGCTATCATCCACCCTTTCCCTGTATGTCTCAGAAGTGTTAGCCAAGCCATCATCCACCCTTTCCCTGTGCGTCTCAGACGTGTTACCCATCATCCACCCGTTTCCTGTGTGTCTCAGACGCGTTACTCATCATCCATCCCTTCCCTGTGTCTCAGACGTGTTACCCATCATCCACCCTTTCCCTTTATGTCTCAGAAGTTTTACCCATCATCCACCCCTTCCCTGTGTGTCTCAAACGTGTTATCCATCAACCACTTCTCTGTGTGTCTCAGACGTGTTACCCATCATCCACCCCTTCCCTTTTTCTCTCAAACGTGTTATCATCTCAACCACTTCTCTGTGTGTCTCAGACGTGTTACCCATCTTCCACCTCTTCCCTGTGCGTCTCAGACGTGTTACTCATCATCCACCCCTTCCGTGTGTGTCTCAGACGTGTTACCCCATATCCACTCCTCCTGCGTGTCCCCGACCTGCCCCTCATTCTCTCCTTCCCCTCAGGCCCCAGCGGTCGTCGCAAAGGTCGCCAGCCTCAGCCCCAGCACCATCCCCAACCGTTATTCATGGTAGAGAGCATCGACCACTTCCCCGCGGCCAGTACCGAGCCCATGCGGGCCTCCGACCTGCGCCCCCTCGCCGCCCATGCCCTACAGGCACCCTTCTATGACCAGCTCTTCTACCTTCTCAACACAATGCCCGCAGATGCTGTTGGTATGTCTGATTTAGGGAACTGTGCGATCTTGGCTATTCTGCCGTCACTAGTCGTTACTTTGTGTAATAGTTATTACAGTTTCATGTAGCTAACTAACCGAGGTTTAATTTCTGTTCATTTATGCTCATTTCGGTTTGTTCCTACTGTTCACACCTCTTTATTTGACCTCTAGCTGATGACGTTGCGCTCCCCCAGGCTCATGATAAATATCCAAGCACAGTTTAGGCTAAGGTGTTGTACACGTTTCTTTATGCTACTTTTTCGCGCTCTCTTCTCCGGAGAGTTCGTGTTGTTCCCATGCCCCAAGATACCTACACGGAGTGGGGATCACTTGCATGGAATCCCTGCTTGCCTTCTCAAATTTTAATTTATGGAAAATGTAAACTCAAGAAAACTACTCTTAACCAAATCTCTTGTCTATTTTAACCCCCCCCCCCCCCCCCCCCGAGACATCTGTTGGGGTCACGGGCTGCACGAAGTCACGGCTTAACTGGGATGGTGAACACCCTTATTTCCATTCAGATTTCCCTCTTCTTCACCCTTCACTATATCTCCTTTTCTACCCCATTCTGATTTGCTTGACTTTTATTTACCTCATTAGCATCTTATGTTTAGTTCAAATTTCCTTAAACTTGTCTCAGACTCCTTCTTAACAACTCTCCTAATAGTCGCTGCACACAAACACGCACTCTCAAACATTCACATACCGGTTCTAACTATTCTCCTTTTGGGTGGCAAATAACAGCCAAGTTGCGCTCTCTCTTTCATGCAATTTTTTTCTACGACTATTTCTTTTTCCATTCTTGCTGTTCTCATGCGTAAAATTCCCTACACCTAGTGTAGATCTTATGCATGGGATCCCCGTTTTCTGTCTGTTTTTCATCTTGCCCCTCAGCAGGTGTTGCTGCACGTAGCCCACATCTTAAGGACTACTGCGGATCCTTGGGGCTCTGAAGCAGGGTAGGTAGTGTGTTATTCCTCCTTACTGCCATCCGGGGAGGGCTGAGACCATATGGCCTCAGCACCTTTGGAGTTCCTGTACCTCCTGTGGCACCCGTACATACCATAGACGTTCGCCGCGTAAAGGACTTTGACTTTGCGCAGTAGAAAACCTAACTCGAACATTGAAAAAAATAAGAGAAACAAAGACTAACATGATGCTGCATTGTTTGCTGGTTTGACATTCAGCGCCAGAAGGACGATAGCTCCAGCGCGCTAGAAAGCCTCGTCACTCTAATCTAATCTTACCTGTTTTTTTTGTATTCTCTAAAGTACAGATACTAGGCCGCATCCCCCAGAAAGGGGGGTGGCCGACGGCAAGGCGCACCGTACACCCTCATACGCTCACACTCACACAACTTAGCCCTTTTGTGCTAAAGGGTCCGGCCGGTAGC
The DNA here is from genome assembly GCA_016164225.1 of Gammarus roeselii. Classification (NCBI taxonomy): domain Eukaryota; kingdom Metazoa; phylum Arthropoda; class Malacostraca; order Amphipoda; family Gammaridae; genus Gammarus; species Gammarus roeselii. The sequence continues at coordinate 15,752 of SDVV010010728.1, forward strand.
CCCTCAACTTACACTCTGGGTCCCGAATGCACCGAGGAACCGTCGGCAGCAGGGCCCGACAGTTTTCACTGGTTTACCCCTGCCGCGTCATAATGGCCGGGCCCCCCCACCCACGACCATCCCGACAGCGGAATGCCAAGGGCGAGAAAGCACATCAGAGCAGCGTCAAAATCAACCATTCACAACCATTCTCCACTCACGCCTGTTCATTGCACGCTCTCTCGCCACCTCCACATTCATGTCTCTTCTTCCCAACGCCTGCTTCAGACCATCCATCCACCCAAACTTCGGTCTACCTCTAGGCCTGCGACCACTCGCCTCCGCATTCATCACCCTTTTCACCAATCTCCCTTCATCCATCCTCTCCATGTGCCCGAACC
>SDVV010010729.1:0-16131 GCA_016164225.1 Gammarus roeselii
CCAGTGCTATGTATATATTTTATGTACAATTTATGTCACCTATTCAACCCTTTAGTATTCATATCTTACACCATCTTTGCAATGTGTCAGCGCATTTCGATTTCCCAACCCCATGTTCTCAGGATTTCTTGCCCCATGTGTTGGCGGTTTTCCCAATCCTATGTATTTCGTAATTTTCCCGACCCCATGTATTTCGTGATCGCCCCACCCCATGTATTTCGTGCCAGGCATTCCTGTTTCTTACCTCAAATAAGAAGTTGGCTGTTGATCATTCATTATAATATTATAATTTACAATCTGTCACATGAAATCAGATCCAGCGGCGAATTCCGAATTGAATTTTTGTTTATGTTAATGTAAATAGTGTTCACAACAAAAAGTTTTATGTTTACTATTTTGAAACAATAAAAACCCATTGCCAGATGATTGATGTAAAGATTTTAATAATAATTTAATAACTATACTAATTGTCATCCATATATGTAGGATGTGAGTGCACATATGAATGTGTATTATACTGATTGTCATCCATACAAGTAGTTGGGTGTGCGCACATATAAATTGTGTATTATACTGATTGTTCATCCATGTATGTAGGTAGGTAAGAGCACATAGGAATGTGTATTATACTAATTGTCATCCATATAAGTAGGTAGGTGTGTGCACATATGAATGTGTATTACACTTTTCGTCATCCATATATGTAGGTAGTCGTGTGCACATTTGAATGTGTATTTGTATGTGTACATGTATGATGGTATATTGTGAATTTCATTCAGTTCGATGAAGGCGAGCCCGCAGCACTCTAGAGATGAGTTGCGATGTATTCTTTTTCGATTTATCAAACTCATGCACATGTGTTTTTTCAAGACTTTCAATAACATACATCGTGAATCATGTTTTGAAACATGATGTATCTACAAACCGGCCGCCGACAGATGCGCTGTCACTAATTCACTTTATCTCCCGTTTCGCTCATTCAAATAGCGTATATAAAAACTAAGTTTGATGTATTATACCTAAGTATTGAAAACCCATTGCATGACGATGTATTGTATGTATGTATGTATAGACATACAGCCGTTTCCCCCTAGTTAGGGGGGTGACTAAGCTAGGCAGACACAGAGGGGGGAGGCGCCAAATCTCCCCGCCACAAGACCGCCGTGTCCCTGCCGAGGCTCGAACTCGCGACATGCAGCACCAGAGGCTGACACTACAGTCGGATACGCTAACCACTCGGCCACGGCGGCTTGACGATGGAATTAAATTATTTAATAATAATAATAATAATAATAAGAGCCATATGGTTTGCATAGAAAGTCCCATCATGTAGAGCAAGCTGGCCGATGCCAGAGGAGCACAGAAGGTGGATGGATCGACTGCATCTTAAAGTGGGTGTTCCCAAAGAAGCGCTTGAAAAGCTAGGTCCTAGCGCCAGACTGATATGCGGGCCCTGAACATGAGGGTACAAATAATATCTAAGTATGGGTACATACAAATATAGCGTTGTGGCAACGGCAGTGAACATACTTGTTCGACGCGGCTAAAAACAATATGCGAGCCGTGAGCATGAGCAACCAAAAAGTAGTTACATAATCAATACATATCGCCCTCCAGAGAGGGTGGGTGAACCATCTGGTAGGCGATAAATTCTAAATATATTAGTACCAGCAATGTGTACAATAGCTAGCTCCTATGGTAACAGAGTTGTACTGCAAGTAGGATAAAGGGAATACATATCCGTAATCCTTAATCTGAAGGTTATACGTGGAGTGTCGCCGCACGCGTTGGTAAGATAATGTAGTACGTACTCTATGCTACGTAGAGGAGGTGCTGGCCGCAGCGGATACGGTGTCCGAAACGTATGAGGCGAGAAGGACTATCTACCTGGTTCCCAAGGATACGCAAGGTTGGTTAGGCTCTTCTACTGTGATGAGGTATTTGTGCACGAATACGTGTGGCGACCTCCAAACCGCCTTGGATATGATGTCTTGAAGCCGGACTCCACGCATCCAAGCGAGAGACGAGGCATATTTGCGGACATCGTGAGCTTTAGCGATAGCATGCGGTGTGACCTCATTGATAAACGAGCCGATGAAGTGCCCCACCGATGACGCCCTAAGAGGCTTGCCGGACGTAGGATGGATGAACAAAAACTCATTGTGCGATAGACATCGTGCTATGTAGGCTTTGAGTGTGGTTAAAAGGCACAAGCCGTGTGCCCGGCCATCCGGGAGCGGTGAGGCGATAATGATGAGAGGTGGTGTGTGGGCGAGGGTCTGGTTTTTGTACAGGAATTTGTCGGCGTTCAGGATGAGCGAGCATGGAGGGTTCGGGGAGAAATGTAGTCCCGTGCGTGACATGGCTGCAATTTCAGGGACCCTGTTGCCTGCTGCGAGCGCAACGAGAAACAGAGTCTTCTGAAAGAGTGCCAAAACTGACGTCGTCTGAGTATTGAAGCGAGGAGAGGCGAGCATGTCGGATACCGGCTCGAGTTTCCACTGCGGCACGAAACGTCGTTGTGGCGGATTCTCGTGAAACTGCGCGAGCCAGTTCATGAAAGATCGCCTCGCGGGTCGTGACGCCAAAGCCATGTAAGAGGGGCAAGGGTAGCGCATTCCTGTCGACCAGAACCGTACGAGGATTGAGCCGCTTCTGATTGCATAGTGCATGAACGTCAAGAGGGTGGACTGGTTGATGGGCTGCGCCTGCGTACCGCGTAGCCATGCTTGGAAACAAGTCCAGACGCTTTGGTACTAGCATTGTGTGGACTGCCTGTGCGTGATAACCAGGGTGTCCATCAGCGAGCTATTGAATTTGATCGTGAGCACCATTTTAAAAGTTGAATGAGAGATAACGCGAGAAGGGTCGGGATGTTAGAGGGACCTCCCTGCCTTCGATGAGCTGGGACACGTCGAGGGCGAGCGAGAGTTCGTGGGAAATACGCGATGACCGTGAGCCACCACAAGGAGTTGGGGTGGTGGGGGACCACGAGGACGCCGCTGTAACGGTATGTCTCGAGTTCGTGCAGCACTTGGGGAATCAGGTTGTAAGGAGGGAAGAGGTACATTTCCTCCCACTGATTCTAGTCGCATGGAGAAAATCCATTAAAGCTGCTCGCGTGTGAGGTACCGGAGCTGCAAATAGTGGGAGCTTGGGGTTCCCCAGATGCACGAAGAGGTCGATGTGCATGGTCTCGCGCAGGGCAGAGAGGCGGGAGAAGCACTGAGGCGTCAGCACCCATTCCGTTTCTGCCGGTAGGAGACATGAGAGCTGATCGGGCCAAACGTTCTGCGAACCGGAAAGGCGCTGGAGGATCTGTAGGAGCTGTGATCCGAACTTCTGCAGCGCCGGAGCCTTGCTGGAGCCCAAGTGGTTCACCATGGTCAATGCCGCTTTGTTGTCGGACATCACGCGGACTGGTGTGGTGCCAATGAGCTCGTGCGCCCAGCGCGTGTACGATGGCCAGCGATTCCTTCGCCGTGATATGGAGTTTGCGTTCCCCGGGAGACAAGCAGCCGTAAAACTGCTAGTCGCTGCCGCATACGGCACCCCACGCTTCGCCCGATGCATCCGTCCACAGGAGGCGCTCCGGGGGAGGCATTACGAACGGGACGGTGGTATGAAGAAAGTGCTCGTCGCACTAGTGCTGAGCTGCCTGGCGGTAGGGATTGTTGAGATAGCAGGACTTGCGGGAGAGGTGGATGGAGCGTGCTGCGAGCACCACCTCGTTGAAGAAGAGGCGAGCATGGCGTAAATAAGGTGTGAGGAAATTCATTTTGCCGAGGAAACTCTGATGCTGTCGGAGCGAGAGGGTTCCGCGGGAAATTATCTCCGTGGTCATTTCCCTGCAGCGGTCGATGTGTTGTTAGGCTGGGGAGATGGACCCTGCCACGCCGTTGAATGTTACCACCAAGAAGTCGATCTGCTGGGTGGGTTCTAAAACAGATTTCTCCATGTGGACGCGGAAGCCTAGTTTTGAGGAGAAGGTCGCAGGCCGTCTGGGTGTTGAACCTGCAGTGAAGAGCTGTCGGTGCCCAGAGTAGCCTGTTGTCGATGTAGAAGGCCGCATCTATTTCTTGCAGGTGAAGTAAACGCAGGGGCAGCTTCGCGACCGTAGTAAAGATTTTTGGTCCCAGGTTGATACCGAAAGGAAGGGCAAAAAAATAAAAACAGTTGGCCTTGTAGTTTGGAAGCCAGGAACTTTTGCAACCTGGGATGAATCGGGATGTGTGGGAAGGCGTCCTTGATATCCAACTTGGTGAACCAGAGAGGGGGGTTCAGCACTGCCCGTATGTAGTGCGGGTGGGACATGCTGAACGTGGATACCGGGATATATCTGTCAAGGTCGGAAAGGTCGATCACCTGGCGATCTCCTCCCGAGGCCTTTGGGACCGTAAAGATGCGAGATACAAAAGCCGGCTGTCTGTGAACCGCCTTGACTATGCCTTGGCACAGAAATTCCAATACGAGGGGTTCTAAAACATCCTCGTGTTGTCGGTGGGAGACCGTATAATCGAGTGTGGAGGGGGTCATGGCGTCCATTTCCAGGAGGGGACTGTGGCGAGAATGCGTTTGACCAAGGGCGTGGCTTTAGTCCAGTGCGCGAGGCGGTTCCTGAGGGTTGCTGGCAGAACGTCAGAGTTTGCGGAAGGAGGGGGGGGGAGAGCGACCGCTGTCTGTGGATGGGAGGGTCGTTTGTGTGCCGAGGTTACCCGACCCCCTTCGCGACTACCCCTCCTTGGAACGTACTGGGTACGTCCCCGGGCCCCCAGGGCAGGCGTAGGCTGGAACGTAGGGCGCGCCCTTAGCGGTGCGGGTCGGCCACGAAAAGAGCTTCGAGCCACTCCGCCTCGGTTAAAGAGGGGATGCTGTGTGACAGCTTCCCAGTGTTGCGGAGGTCTCCGTGGAGCAGGGGCAACAAAACCTGATGTGGAGGGGCATATGAAGGAAAGGGCCTCTGTCCTGCTACAGAAAGTGCCCAGCGCTCGGCTAGCAGGCCGTATTCTCTGACTTCGTCACCCTCAATCTTTATTTGCTAGAGAAACGTCGAATCAGAGGCGACATGAAGGGTAAGGAAAACGTCGACCAAGCAAGCCTTTTCACTCGAGATACAAACGGAGTGATTACAAACAATGGATAGAAAATTGTTGGGAAACTTTTCTCACTCGACATCACGCGCAATTTCTTTACGTATAGAGTTGTCGAAGAATGGCACAACTTCCAGCGGAGGTTCTAAACAGCAGTACAATCGAAACGTTCAAGTCGCGGCTTGATAAGTTCTACACAAATCGCCGATAAAAAGCTAAACCGTTCCATTTCTTGTTGTTATAAAAAAAAAATATCACACGAAGCTCTTTCAGACGTTCTACTTCTGAACAAATCTTGTTGCTATCAAAAGGCAACCTAGTTTGGGCCAATAGGCCTCTCAGATGTTCTAGTCCAGAACTAAACCTCTTGCTATCAAAAGGCAACCTAGTTTGGGCCAATAGTCCTGTTGTTTTCTTCTTACACTTGGGTAAAGATGGCCCGTGGTGCAGTGGTGAAGAGAGCGCTGATGGATTTTGTGCTGATATCGAGAAGAGTGGTGGGGAGGCTGCTGGATGTGCGGGTGTTGAGAAGGGGTGGAGGAGTGTCTGACCATCTGCTGGTGGAAGGTAGATTAAGAGTGGAGCAGAGGTGGAAGAGCAACAAAAAAGGGAGGAGGAAGAGAGGTAGTGAAAGCGAGTGAGCTGAATGTGAGAAGCAGAGCTGAGGAGTTCCAACAAGCGTTGAGAGAAGATTATGACAACGTAAGAAGACAGAACCTGAGAGATGTGGAGGAAGAATGGGAGACTTTAAGAGATGCGTTGCTGAGATATGCGAAGAATATGTGTGGTGCGCGCCGTGTAGGCGGGTGCAGAAGGAAAGGTTGTGAGTGGTGGAGCATTTGAGGAGTGGTTGCAGGTGAAGTCAGTGGTGGTATATGAAGGCTATAAAGAGAGGGGAAACGAGCTGGAGCGGGTGGTGAGGAGAGCCAAAAGGGACGCTGATGCCAGGTGGGGAAGACGGTTGTGCCAGAATTTGAGGAGAGCAAAAAGATGTTCTGGAAAGAGGTGAAGAGAGTGAGAAAGGTAGAGACTGGAAGGGAGGAAGTGGTTGTAGATGAAAACGGCCATTTGTTGACTAAAAGTGGTGATGTACGGAAGAGGTGGGCCGAGTATTTTGATGAGTTGTTGAATGTCAAGGATGACAGAGAGGCTGACATTGTTGCTTCGGTGGTGGTGCTCGGATGCCAGTTTTAGGAGAGAGACTTGTGGCAGACATTACCAGGAAAGAGGTGCAGGAGGCGGTGGAGGTGATGAAAGCAGGGAAAGCCACTGGTTTGGATGGCGTTGCGACAGAGGGCCTGAAAAAGGGTGGAGTGACGATTGTCGAAAGGTTGGCGAGGTTGTTGAACTTGTGTTTTGTGGCAGGTGTGGTACCAATTAAGTGGCACAGTGCCTGCATTGTTCCGCTGTATAAGGGCAAAGGAGATAAAAATGAATGCTGCAACTCGAGAGGTATCAGTCTGTTATGTGTGGTTGGTAAGTTGTACGGGAGAGTGCTGATCAAAAGAATTAGAGACTGTACAGACTGCGCAATTGGAGAGGAACAGTGTGGTTTTAGGAGTGGTAGAGGATGCGCCGATCAATTTTTTGCAGTGAGACAGGTCTGTGAGCAGTACCTTGCAAAGGGAAATGACTTGTTCTGAGTTTTCGTGGATCCGGAGAAGGCATAAGACAGGATTGACAGGGAAGCGCTGTGGATGGTGTTGCGTTTGTATGGAGTGGGCGGACATTGGTTGAAAGCTGCGCAGAGTTTCTATGTTGGCAGCCGAGCATGTGCCAGAGTGGGAAGCAAGGTGAGTGATTGGTTCACTGTGAAAGTGGGACTGAGACGAGGCTGTGTGATGTCTCCCTGGTTGTTCAATATCTACATGGATGGAGTGGTCATGGGGGTGACCGCGAGTGTGCTGGGTCGTGGTTTGGAGCTGTTGGAAGCGAATGGGCGGAGTTGGCAGTTGAGCCAGTTGCTATTTGCGTGTTGGGTGCACTGAAGAGCGTAATGAGCTGCAGGACGTTGTGGATGGAAACAAAGAGAGGCTGTATGAAGGTGTCGTTGTGCCAACTATGCTGTACGGAGTTGAGAGCAGAGGAGAAAGGAAGGTTGAATGTTTTCGAGATGAAATGTTTGAGGAGCCTCGCTGGAGTGTTGCTGAGAGACAAGTCCACTAACGACGTGGTTCACATCAGAAAGGGGATTTTGAAGAAGTTAGAGGACAGAGTTGATTCGCGTGTTCTGAGATGGTTCGGGCACACGGTGAGGAAGGATGAAGAGAGATTGGTGAAAAAAGGTGTTGAAGTCAGAGGCGAGTGGATGTAGGTTTAGAGGGAGACCGAAGTTTGGGTGGATTGATGGTGTGAAGCAGGCGTTAGGAAGGAGAGACGTGAGTGTTGAGGTAGCGAGAGAGCGTGCACTGGATAGGTGAGAGTGGATGTGCTTTCCCGCCCTAGGCATATCGTTTAGACAGATGGTCGTTGGCAGGGGGGCCCGGTCATCATGACGCGGCAGGGGTAAATCAGTCACGCTGTCGGGCCTGCTGCCGACATTGACCTCGAACCGCACTCATGACCCGGAGGGTGAGTTGCGAGGCTCCAGGCCGGACCCTTTTCCGCAAGAGCTAAGGTGTGCGAGTGAGTGTATGAGAGTGTGAGGTGCAACTTGCCGTCGGCCACATCTCTTGTTGGGGGATTTCGACCTAGTATCTGTATCTGTAACTGTATCAATAAATTGTTATGTCAAAAGATTTCTGTCTCAATAACTTTCTGCATCGACAAATTTCTGTTTCGACAACTTTTGTCAAGAACTGCATAGACAAATTGTTGTGTCGACGGATTTCTGTCTCGACAACTTTCTGTTTCAACAAATTTATGTTTCAACAAATTTCTGTTTCGACAATTCTTTTCAAGAACTGTCTCGACAAATTGTTGTGTTGACAGATTTCTGTCTTGACAAATTTTGTTTCAAAAATTTTTTGTTGAGAAGTGTATCGACAAATTGTCACGTCAACAGATTTCTGTCTAGACAACTTTCTGCCATGCCTTGACAAATTTCCGTTTTGACAAATTTAGGTTTCAACAATTTTTGTCTGAACTGTATTGACAAATTGCGGTGTCGACAGATTTCTGTCTCGACAACTTTCTGCCTCACCAAACTTCTGTTTCAACAATTTTTGTTGAGAACTGTATCGACAAATTGTCGTGTCGACAGATTTCTGTCTCGACAAATTTCTGTTTAGACAAATTTTGTTGAGAACTGTAGCAACCAATTGTAGCGTCAACAGATTTCTGTCTCAACAACTTTCTGCCTCGACAAATTCCAGTTTCAACAATTTTTGTCAAGAACTGTATCGACCAATTGCTGTGTCCACAGATTTCTGTCTCAAAAACTTACTGCCTCACCAAACTTCTGTTTCAACAATTTTTGTTGAGAACTGTATAGACAGTTGAGAACTGTATGCAGTGGGTCACTACTCCACTACCCAGATGGGCCGCCGCGCACTGAATCTTACCTTTCGAGAAATGCTACATTCTGTCAGGACCAAGTGAGGCGGGATTGCTCTGCGTCCGATGCCAGAGCGACTAATGAATGATGGGGCAGGCCAGCTCACGCTTATATAGGAAAGAAGGGGGTTGGGGGTTTCAGCCGGCGGACGGCCGAGCGCGCCACCTGGTAACTGGAAGACATTTAGACCGATAGGCGCAAGATGCCACGCGCCACCAAGCGGACCAAGTTTCTTTTTCCTAAAAAGTCGAGGACAGATGAGGAACTTGAATGTTTCGAGATTCCCGAGTAAGGTTAAAAGACTCAAAGGCTCAAATCGGTCGAAAACGACGTTCAACGGATGTTATCAAGATTCTCTCATAAAAACGTCTCTGTAACGTTTCCTCTTCAGGATTCATTCGAATAAAAGCAGAAGTGCAATGTAAACCATATGGCTCTTACGAGTGCAAGAGAAAGAGCGCTCGCAGGTCTCCCATGATAGTTCATTCTTTTTCATCACCACTCTCCAACAATAATCGTCTGTTTACATTTTTAACAACCTCCTCTTTTTCAATCTCCCTGTTCTCACCCACTTTCCACAACATATTCTCTACACAGAATTCTTGCACAACCACCTACCCCACCTAGCATCAGCTGTCCCTTTTGTTTTCACTACACGTTTCACCTCTTGTCTCCTCTCTATACTTGTCATAGGACACCACCAACCTTGCCAGCAACTTCTTCTGAAAAGCTTCTCACTTCTGCGTCACCGCAATTTGAACTTCCTACTTCCACCACTCGCAACCATCCTACAGCATCCGCCCACACGGCGAACACCACGCGCATTTCTCGTTCAACTTATCACCCCATCTCTGAATGATGATTGCTCAACATTCCTCAGGCCTTGCCTGTAAACAATGTCATATACCTCCTAGCCTACACCTGCTGGAACTGCTCAAGTCTACTTACCACATTCAATTCACTCACCTTCACTACCTCTCTTTCTCCTCCTAATCTTTTGTTCCCATTCCATCCTTGGTTCGATCACAATTTTCCTTGAACAAGTAGTAGATAGGCAGATATTTCTCCACGATACTTCATTCAACACCCGCACAACCAACAGCTTCCACACCATTCTCCTAAAAAAAACACAAAATCCATCAGCTTTCCATCTACCACGGGTCATCTCACCTAACACAAATTGATGGGGAACAATGTATTGAAATATTTGACAATAAGACTGGTGGCTAAATATGTTTAGACACAATTCATGAATGTTGAAAGCTAAAAATATTCATGGCGTGGTAATCAGCAATTCTACAAGTTACTTCATATGAACAACCTCTCTGGTGCACAGGGAAGAATGTTAACATTATTTAATGTTATCACATAAGCTGAATCATTAGAAAGATATAGATCAAACTGGTCAAGATAAACTGACCAAGAAATAGCTTTGATGACAATTTTCCTTACCAATAAACAGAACACCATCGAGATTAATAGCTACAGTAGACAGACGTTAATTGTGATGTTCCAGGATGCCGACCTAGGGATAACAGACTTGCCCCCAAATCCACCACACCATCGGGTCACCACCATTGCTGCCATGACCATGTGTCATCAATGCTACCAGAGGCTAAGGTCATCACCACCACCACCAGACATTAGGGTCACCACCATAGACTGTCCATTGATACCATACCCATAGGTCATAATCTTCATCACCAAAATCTTGTCACCCTCAAATCACAGCATCGCCAATTTGCTTAATACTCACGGGTTGTTAACGCTATGTTTGTGGTTCTTGTAGGCTATCTTTGCCATGTGTCGGGCTGTGGTGCCATAGCGTGCCATGTGAGCCTTGCCCGCATTGCCAAACAACTGAGGTGCCATTGGTGCACCCTCAATACCTGACATCTCCGCCATCTTGGTCACGTGACGCTCCATAGGGTTGGCACGGTCACTGAACTGTGATCAGAAGTGGAGGGATAAGGAAAGGTGACTGAAGAAACTGTGAAAACAAATTAGCTAGCTATATTGTGAATCTAAAGTTGTTTTTGCATTTAAAGGTTTCTCTTAAGCTCCCCGTTTGTAATGCACTATCATGAACACGTAAAAAAGTTGAGACTATAGTTGTAGGTTTGATCCAGTCTATAGAACAGGGCATAGATTCCCCCCCCTGCACCCTCAAACAGCAACGCTGAAGCCTAGTGAGCAAAATAATATGATTTCTTGCAAAACGTCTGGAAAGTAGCAGATACAAAATATAATAATAGCTGGAAAATAATACTCATTTATGTTGTCATCTGAGCTCGGCTGAGGACTCTTTAGGTATACCGACTGTTGAGGTCAAACTTGACACAGTCGCCACATGCAGTGTTGCTCTATGGCTGACACAATCAATGACGGCAGTCTGTGTTACTAAGAGTGGTGGGTAGATTTATTTTACAGTTTTAGGAAACTCGGGTACTAATGCAAGCATCAAGTCTGCAGAGGAAATGGAAATAATAGATCAAATTAAAAAAAGTCTAACCTATCATGAAAATCAGTGTGTGTAACAAGAATTATGCAATCATATGAAAATAGAAAGGCTGATGTGGAGAATTTGTTGCCAATATTAAATTCCTTGGTGTGGGATTTGATTTGCATGAGCCATCAATATCAAATGCTGCACTTAAAATTGGCATGGGGCTTGCATAAAAATAAAGGTGGTTAAATCACGAGTGAAGGGTGGGAGTAAGGTGTTGGATGCACTGAAGAGTAATTAATGAGCTGTAGGACGTTGGGGATGGGAGCAAAGAGAGGATTGTATGAGGGTGTAGTTGTCCCAACTGTTTTCTACGAGGCTGAGACGTGGAGGGTGAGAGTAGAAGAGAGAAGGAGGTTGAGTGTCTTCGAGATAAAATGTTTGAGGAGCATGGCTGGTTATATTCTGAGAGACATAATCAATATCGACGTGGTGCAAGCTAGAACGGGGATGGTGAAAAGATGGTGGACAGTTGATTCGCGTGTTCTGAGATGGTTCAGGCACATGGAGATGATGGATGAAGGGGGATTGGTGAACAGAGTGTTGAAGGCATAGGCGAGTGGACGTAGGCCCAGAGGGAGACCAAAGTTTATGTGAATGGTTGGTGTGAAGTTGACGTTAGGAAGGAGAGACTTGAGTGTTGAGGTAGCAAGAGAGTGTGCAATGGATAGACGCGAGTGGAGAATGATTGTGAATGGATGATTTTTAATGCTGCCCTGATGAGCTTTCCTGTCATTGTCATCTCGTTGAAAGACGAGATGGTCATGGACGGGAGAGGGTCCAGTCATCATGACGCCGCAGGAGTATACCAGGCAAACTGTCAGGCCCTGCTGCCGACACTAACCGCGGACTACACTCATGACCGGAAGGGTGTGTTGCGGGCTGAGTTGTGCGAGTGTATGAGAAGAGTGTGAGATACTCCTTGCTGTTGGCCACCCCCCTTTTCTGGGAAATTTGGCTAGATTGATGAAGCCCTCATCATAACAATTTCTGGCAAATTTTTCCACTGGAAACAGATTAATACAAACTGGGAGAGAAAAACGTCATAAGAGGAATGGTTTGAATGTGGAGATTAATAAAGGAAAAAATGACTAGACCTTGCATGGACAGACCAAGTGAATAACAAGATCTCAGTTGGCCACATGATTAATGGAAGACCACCTCTTACTTCGACTAAAACTGCAAAAGCTACGTATACAGTATAGTGCATTTGGAAAGCTATGTGACTAACTGGTACTTGAGGCTAAACAAAATAGATAGCTGCAAGCTATTCTGCAGTGAAAGGAAAGCTACACAAAAACTATGCTACCTCTATCAGGGCATAGCTAGCTACAGGAACAAGAATCAATTCAACATTAGCATGCTACTTATAGAGGGATGAACTGAATGCACTCATAATTTTATCCATTGTATTGACATCAAGCAAGGAAGCAAGCAAACAACTAAATTTTACTCACAGTGGAGCCCAGTGACCCTCGTTGCATCTTCTCAAAGCCAAGCGCTAGCACGCAGTCTGCCTGACCGCCCCTGATCAGGTTGCGGCCCAGGAGAAGAGCAGTTGAGCCAGTAGAGCAGTTGTTGTTAACATTGAATATTGGGATGCCAGACAGACCAACTTCATACAGCGCACGCTGGCCGCTTGTGGAGTCGCCTGAAAGTAAACATACAGTATTCACACTAGCAAACCATGTAAATATGCATAGATCAGGATGTGAGCCCTATATTCACATTTTACTTGACATGCATTTTTGACTCAAAATAATAAAAATATTGATTCAAGCAACAAAGCTAAATTATTAGTTTCCTGTTTCAGTGGGAGTAGTGGAAATGTTCATGTTTTTTAATACAAAACTATGTTTATTATAGCTGACAATAAACCAAAACTGCAATACAATTCTTCATCTCAGGTATGCTGTAGCAGAGCATGATGTTCTATCTGTTTTATATGTTATTGAGAGGCATGCCCTCCGTAAATCATCATTGAATTGCTAGCCTACTGTAGATTCACAGTGAGGCAAGAGTGGTTGTTTTGCAGTCATTTTATGCACAATTGCATGTATAGAGAGGACATAATGTAGCTAGCAGTCAGTGAGTAGATCAAAGTTTTTCGCATTGTTTTTCAATTTAGGAGAAGCTGTGAGCCAACTTTTGGAACCGGTACCTTTCCTATCTGTAAGTATTCTGAGTTTATGCTCAAATGTAGGTTTCCAAAGTTTAAGTTGTTTTTGCCCACTGATTGAGTAGCTAGGAACCCAGTTTATTGAACTGTATTTTGTGTTGTGGAGACAGCAGAGGCTGCTTGAATCTGTTCAGAGAGATAGACCACAAACATTAATGGATTAACTAATATGGACTAATGGTCATTTGGGGAGCCTGGATTTTTATTTAAAGCACATCTTCTGAGAGCAGACCTGATAAAATATTAGACAACTTGCATGGTAAATTGTAGGATCTGAAAAAATTTGTTCTTCTTGGTAGCCAGAGTTGGTACTAGAGGTCATTTGTTGAATATGTTTCATAAATACTCTTCTGATGATGCAATTGGGGGCAATGGGCTTGCCCCTGGGATAGCACAGGTGACGTATTTACTCAACGACTGGATAAAATGCTGGCTTACGGACAGATGGCAGCAAGTTGCACTTAACAATGCTTCTTCCAACTGGGGTAATGTTACAAGCGGCGTGCCTCAAGGATCCGTGTTAGGGCCAGTTCTCTTTATAATATTTATTAATGATCTTGATAGCAACGTACTCACCCACATTAGCAAGTTTGCAGACGATCCTAAGATCCAAGGAAAAGTGCAAACTCAACTAGAGTGTAAGCAGATCCAACTAGACTCGAACAAAATTGTTGATTGGTCAGAAAAGTGGCAAATGAAATTAAATGTAAACAAATGCAAAGTTATATAGGTCCTCATAACCCCAAACACAAATATTCAATGTCTATAAAGAAACTCATTCCCGTCACTGAAGAAAGATTCTGGTATCATCATTAGTAACGACTTGAAAAGCAGCAAGCAATGTAAAGATGCTGCCAAGAAAGGCAACAAAATGCTAGGTATGATATCCCGCACTATCTTGTACAAAACCAACACAGTATGCTCAAGTTATTTAATGCATTTGTAAGACATCATCTCGAGTGTGCCGTTCAATTCTGGTCTCCATTCTTTAGAAAAGACCTTAATAAACTTGAGAAGGTTCAACGTAGAGCTACCAAACTCATCCCCTTGCTGCGGAGGAATAAATCGTACAAAGACAGGCTTCGTGAACTCAATCTTCATTTGCTAGAGAAACGTTGAGTCAGAGGCGACATGATAGAAGTGTGGAAGATTATGAAGGGTAAGGAAAACGTAGACCAAATGAGCCTTTTCACTCTAGATACAAACGGAGTGACTAGGAACAATGGATACAAAATTGATGGAAAACGTTCCTCACTCGACATCACGCGCAATTTCTTCTGGTATTGAGTTGTCGAAGAATGGAACAAACTTCCAGCAGAGGTTGTAAACAGCAATACAATCAAAACGTTCAAGTCGCGGCTCAATAAGTTCTACATAAATGTCCGATAAATAGCTAGACGGTTCCCTTTACAGTTGTTATAAAATAAAAACAGAAATGGCACACAAAGTTCTCTTAGACATTCTACTTCAGAATTAATCCTCTTGCTATCAAAAGTCAACCTAGTTGGTGCCAATAGGTCTCTTAGAAGTTTTACTCCAGAACTAACCCTCTTGCTATCAAAAGGCAACCTAGTTTGGGCCAATAGGCCTGTTGTTGGCTTCCTACACTTGTGAACCCTTGTAATTTCATTCTATAGGAATGCACTTGCTGATCTAGCTTATGTATGATGAAATTTTAAAAACAGGACTAGCCAAATGTTGTTATATGGATTTTATTATCACAAATGTTATGCCCAAACTAAATAGCTACATAGTCAGCTGTTGTGAAGCATAAGCTTCCAGATTTTTTTTATAGATATTATTTTGCCTTTCTACCCTGTATCTGGTATGCTAAGGTGTTTGAGCCTCCTGATCTGCTCTTCACTTTGGCCTTGCTGTTTTGTTGAGAAGTGAGGCCACCAAGGTGAGAAACCTCTCCAATGTTGATAGCAGCATCATTAATCAATTGTTGCTTACCATACATAATTTTGTGAAACAGGTTGCTAGTTAACAGCAGCCTTCTTTTTCAAACCAGACACTGAGTTGCCAAAAAATAATCTAATGAAAACTTTTTAATTTAATTTGAAACTTTTTTGTTGAATTTTACAAGTTGTACATGATGTAGCTACTGATTGGTTCATTGTCCTGAATGTATTCAAATTTACCTACTCATTGTATGACCATTACACTCGTCATCCCTGAACCCCTTGGGCTGCACTAGTACGCAACTTAGTAGGACAGGTTGCCATTTGTAGTTATCCTCTTGAGAGAGAGTTCACATACCATTAGTATTTATAGCGATCCTGATAGCAGGAGCATTGTTATAAATTTTAGGCGATGGAATAGTTCCATCAAGACTGTTTTCAACAATATCTAGCAACATTTGCTAGGCTTTGACCACCTTGACATTTCTGTTGTTCATTTCAGGGAGGGGGGCCTCTCATCCTTTCCCATGCCAACACCTCTGCCTTATAGATAGGTCAATCACTACTAGTGGATAGTCTCACCTAAGAAAGAGTTACATTTTATATTATCTGAATAATCGAATTCAAAATACAATAGCTGAAGAATAAAGCAATATTTTTTCATGGAAATTTATTTACATGCATCATTGCCTTATAATCTTGAGAAAAATGTCAGGCAATTCAATGCCTTTATAATCTAAAGCTATGATTATTTATTCTTCCACATATATTGTTTACATGAGTGAAACTTTCAAAGTAGCTACTCTGTTATTTATCTTGAATTGTCATAATTAAAATAACAGCTAGCTACTGGCTACCAGCAGAACCCTGCTATGGCAAAAGAGATTCACTAACTCAGAGACCAAATTGAAATGATGTAGCTATATATTTAAATATATATATATTTAATTATATAT
>SDVV010010730.1:0-16131 GCA_016164225.1 Gammarus roeselii
GAATCCCCGCCTCCAACCACTTAGAGCTCCAAGAATTGGTACAAGGTCTATGGCTTCACGGATTAGATTGACTCCAACCGCAACGCGTCGCAAGGTTTTATAGCTGCGCAATCAAGGTAAGCCCCAG
Organism: Gammarus roeselii; assembly: GCA_016164225.1. Taxonomy (NCBI): domain Eukaryota; kingdom Metazoa; phylum Arthropoda; class Malacostraca; order Amphipoda; family Gammaridae; genus Gammarus; species Gammarus roeselii. The sequence continues at coordinate 128 of SDVV010010730.1, forward strand.
AAACTGCATGTGGTCCGTGCACGCGCAGCGAGCACAGACCGAAGAAAAAATGACCACTCACAAAACCACCAACACGAACTCCCGCACAAATACTCCAGCATTATAATATTGTGAATCGCGAACAAGGAAGAGCAGGTTCGTCATGAGCAGAAAAACTGCTTAGATTATTGATTTCGCTCTGATTGTTTAAGGGGATAGGGCGGGGGCATTGGTCCCTTGGGTCGCAAAACAGCCCGATGAATCCCGGAGGGTGACCCATGTCCCCGGGTCTTCCCGAGCTCCTCGAATCCCCTGAGACCCCTCGCCTCAGCTCATCTTGGTTTGTCTCGAATCATTTTGGCCAGTTTCGGCTCGTCGCGACCAACTCGACTCGCCTCAACATGTTTCGACTGATCTCGACGCACCTCGAGCAGCCTCGACGCGACCCTCGCCCTCTGCGCTAGCAATCCGCGGACTGTAATGGTTAATTGTTCTACTCATGCATCTCACAAACAATTTTCAGTGTGTGGGTTTTACAGCGCTGGGAGGGGGGAGCAGAGGTTCCAGGATTATGAGGGGCTTCTAAAGGGTCTCACAGTTTCTCAAAAGGGTCCTAAAGGGTCTCAAGGGGCCCCAGAAAGGTCCAAGTGGATCCCTCCCAAATCCACCTGGTCTCCCAAGTCCCCCGGGTTCCCGAAACCCCGGGGTCCCCGAGTTCCGCGGGTCCCACGAAAACCTCCCCTCCCTGGGTCACCTTGTCTCAACCAACCTCGATACATATAATAATGATAAATTCAAAATTTATCACCATGAAAAAAGGGACGAGAAAAATAATAAAACCCAAGCAAGAAGAAATAATAAAATACCAAAATAAAGTGTTAATGATCTATAAAATGAATATTCATCCATCCACCCCAAAACCGGATAAGAAAAACATATGCCCACCCTTTTCTTTACGTGTGGACAACTTACTGACCTCGCTGAACATCCGTCGCTAAGCAATCAAACCTTCATTCTCATATCGAATTCACCAAATCAACACACCAACGTTGATGATCAGCCCACCGCTGGTCAACCTAGAATTGGGAACGTACCCCCAAAGCAACAACCCCAACCAACACGTACCGCCGAAGATTCTCGCGACTACTAGACGAACAGTACTCTGAGCAACGCCATGTATACACTGCCGGCTCCAAAACATCGGACGGAGTGGTAGCTCCCGCCATAGGCGAAAGGACCTCGCATTCGGTCACCCTACCCTAAGAGGCCTCAGTTTTTTCTGTAGAGCTGCACGCACTCGAATCGGCCATTTCCAGTACAAAAAGTGACCGCCTCCCCTAATATATTATAATTTCAGACAGTTTGAGTGTTCTCACCCAGCTATAAACTCGACACTTTGATCACCCTGCCCTTTGAAAAATGCAACACGACCTATTCACGATGTCCGAGGCGAGCCAAGCGGTTGAGTTCTGCTGGATCCTTGGACACGTGGGAATAAGAGGGATCGAGCGCGCAGATTCCCTCGTTAAACGGGTGTCTACCCATCAAGAACAATTCATCTCCATACATTACCGAGACTGGTTCCCAGTCATCAACTCTCGTATAATATGATGGAACGACTCTTGGCAACAGAATGGACAAAAAAACGATGGAATGACTCTTGGCAACAGAGTGGACAAAAATTGCTTGCAGTTAAACCATCCGTGGGAGAGTGGGACACCAGGTTTTCTAATGGAGGAGACTAAGAGTTCATTAACCGTCTATGCACGGGACAAACGAGGATAGCCCACAATCACCTAATTGACGGAAGGCATGGGACCGGACACACCACCATGCCCTTGTTGCCACCAATTGACAATCAGTGTACAACACTTACTTATGGACTGTGATGCACTCGCAGCAGCCCGACGAGCCTTCTTGAGCGACCTACAACGCCTGCTCACAGAAACAGAACACCGAACGAAACTGATCTTTTTCGGAAAATATACCAGACTATACAAAGAAATGTGAAACTAACGAGGTTTGAATCATCTGTTTCTGAACTCGCTCTCCTCCCTGCGTATTAATTGTGAACTTTAACTCAACTTCGTGCGCGAAGCTGTGCTGCATCAACGGATCATCGTGCTTTACGGAGAAGCACTCAGTGACTACACGTTGGAGCTGCGATAGAAAACAGAAGAAACGTCTACTACTACTCATTAAAAAACGAGGCTCAAATCATAAGTAAATGAATAAAAAGTTTTTTCGTACACAGATGGTATGTTCTTCTTTTAAAACAATAAATTTATACATAATAAATCTAAAATAAGTAAAATTACACGTTTAGAACTTTTAACTGAGTAGTTGGAGCTGTGTGCGAGCGGTAGGGAGCAATTTTTACCATCCTAGCTGGTCATGCGAACACGACTATTGCATAAACATGTCATGACAAGAGAGCTATCAGGTCAAGTTTTAATGGACACAATAAATATGCGTTGTATCCTGTTGGCATAAGGTGTTGCGATTTGACAATGGGATCCTTTATATAACAATTAGATAGTGAGAATTGCGAATTCAGATGTATATATACACACACACGGCATACTTCATCGGTTAGCAAAGAATGTGACGGTATGAGTGGGTCTATGCGAGACAGAAAGTCGTTGACAGAACATAAAACAACAACAGTATCATTAGTATAATATAAAATCAACTTAACTGGTTTCTTCGTGCGCGAGTGGTGGGTTATTCACGTGGAACATTGAGCTCTCTAACGTGTCACGACGAAAGAGCTATCAAGGTAGGTTTGAGGTGCATAATAAGTAAGCATCATATCCACAGCCGCCTAATTAATAGAATAGCAGAGTGCGACGTAATGGGTGGGTCTATATGAGTTATAGAACCCTTGGCATAACGGACAAAAAAGAAAGAAATATATTTACATTTGTATGCATTCATTCACTTATTGAACAATCAAATAAATAAATATGCGCAATCAGTCTGGATTGCGTGTTGATAGGCGGGACCATCAGGTCGGATTAGGTGACAGTACCAAGTCCATCACTGCGTGTAGGCAGTCTTCACTCATACACTCCGTCAAGTACAAGTGCCCAAGGGTCTTGGTGTGTGGATGTGCCTTTGTGAGTTGGGGAGCTCATATACAGATGGAATGGTATTAATATACTTACATACTTATACTTACATTTAAGATTCATAAAAGGATGGATATACAAATTTAAAGTATATATGATGATGAGTTCGCAAATTTAAAATACATGGGTCAGGACCTTATGGCGTTCATCACATCGTGTAACCGAGTGAATGAACCCGTGAGTGACCGGTAGCGAACGTCTCACTTTTAGCTGAGCATGAGTATCAGCTTTTCCAAAACATGACGAGAAACCGGAGAAATAGCCAAGTATATTTAAAATACGCAAGAATGGAGTACTCCATCCTGATGGGTTTATTATCTGTCTGATACGTTGGGTAGCAAAGGTTGTCTGGTTATGTGTGGGTGTGAGTTAGAAGGCCTCTACCATACATGCATTTGTGATCCGGGCAGGGCATATTTAAAGCGACGCTGTGCGGGAAGATTCCTGTCTCAATACGTGACGTTACAATACGCGTTATGCGGAAATACGAAATTAGTGATAATGAATCTCACTGTGTCTTCCACTATCGTGGCTAAAACAGAGTCGTGTTGACAGGGTGATAGTGTTGATGCTCTGAGTGAGCTGGAAAATATAGTTCTACGATACCAGTTTCGTGTTAATCGTCATCAATTGTTTCACTCTGCCTGCTCCTGTCTGAGGGCAAGCAATAGAGTGGTACATTTCTGCATGAAAGATACTGTTGTGCTATTCTGAATGTCAGCTGGTAGCTTGTTGAAACTCTTTGGAACTGACGTAGTGAAAGCTTTGGCCCCAATTCCTGTTCTTCTGAACTCTGTGTCAATATTATTTTCATTCCTTGTTGATCTTTGATGGGCGCCATTCAGAGTTGTCAACACAACATCGTTTGAACAAGAAAAATTATTCTGAATTTTGAAAACTCGTATTGTTTCGCTCAGTTCTAGTCGTTCCTGGATGTTCAGCCACCCGAGTTTCTTATGATTTGAGCCTCATTTCCACCGGAGCCTCAACGTGAGTCATAATAGGCTCCCCCGTAGGGCGCGACCGTCGTTGATTCAGGTAAGTTCGCACGGCCTCGCGTGCGAAGATATTAGTCATGTCAAGATGAAGTCAGCACATATTTCAATTGTGGCATATTCGCGTACTGGGGCGTACGAGAGAGTAAAGAGTTAACGCGTATCTTCGTAAAATATATTGCTATTTCTGTGCGTAATGGGGTGAAGAGACCACCTCACTTGCACAGGTGTTTGGGGTTTAGACAGCTTCGTATAGTCCGGTGTGTTTTCTGAAAGCGATAAGCTTTTACGAAAGGGTGGGTCCGTGAGTATGCTTTGTAGGTTGCACGGAGGATTTAGGAACGCTCGTCGGGCTGCCGCGAGTGTGTTGCAATCCATCAGAAAGTGTTTTACGATGATAGCCACTTGGTGGTAACAGGGGCAAGGTGGCGCGTTTGGTCCTATGTCGACATCCATCAGGTGGTTGTGAGTTAAGTTTCTTTAGAATTGGTGTCATGTGATCGCACTTTCCAAAATTCCCATCGTGAGCTACGTTTGCTGTAAAGTTTGTTGCGTGCTGTGCAGTGGCAATAATGATGGGTGGAGCGTATAGTTGGTGTGCAGGGGGCTTTACGTGCTGTGCAGTGGCATTGATGATGGGTGGAGCTTATAGTCTGTGTGCAGGGGGCTTTGCGAGCTGCGCAGTGGCATAGATGGTGGGTAGAGCGTTTAGTTGATGCGCAGTTGGCTTTGTGTGTTCTGCAGTGTCATTGATGATGTGAGTTCCACACATCATCAATGACACTGCAGAACACACAAAGCCAACTGCGCATCAACTAAACGCTCTACCCACCATCTATGCCACTGCGCAGCTCGCAAAGCCCCCTGCACACAGACTATAAGCTCCACCCATCATCAATGCCACTGCACAGCACGTAAAGCCCCCTGCACACCAACTATACGCTCCACCCATCATCAATGCCACTGCACAGCACGCAACAAACTTTACAGCAAACGTAGCTCACGATGGGAATTTTGGAAAGTGCGATCACATGACACCAATTCTAAAGGGTTTAGTTGTGTCTGCCGCGGTGCAAGAAAATGGTGGGAACGAGTTTAGCTGGAAATGCGGTGTGGGTGTCGGGTGTGTGATTTTGGAGTCATGTGCCTTCGGTGATCGGCTCGTGAGCAAGGGTTGAATTGTATTTCGATGATAGCGTTCTGCGTGAGTGTATTCGTGATTGAATGGTTTGCATAGCGGGCTGTTACTGTACGTTGGCTCGTCGCACGTGGAAGACCGACGGTCGCTTTCTTGTTGGTTGTGAGGCAAGCGGCGTTTTTGGGCATGGCATGAGAGTTGCGTAGTGCTGCAGATGATGGGTACGGTGTGAAGAGGTCGTGAGTGTGTATAGTCGGCTGACTTATAATCGGGTGTCAGAAGATGTGCAGTCTGTGAGTGTGCGCAGCTGGCTTCTTTGTGGTCCGGTGTCGGTATGAGAGATGAAGGCCGTGAATGTGTGTTGTTGATTGAAGAGTAATTTGATATCGGTCGGAAGGGCGTAGTCCACGGGAGTGTGTAGTTGGCATGCGTGTGAATGCGTGTCGATAGGAAAGGAGGACGTTGGTGTGACCGAGGGAAGCAAAGAAATGGATGGCACGCAAATGATTGTCTATTATGGTCATAGGGATAGTAGTTGGTTGACAATAGACCAACCCAGAGGGGATCGTAACGCGTTACAATATTGAGGAGCTTGATCGTTCTTATTCTGTTCAGATTTGAACAATGTCTGTGAAAATATATGTGTCGGGGGTTTTAGTACGTCTGTTCCTCAGTGTGCCGGTTGGTATAACACGGAGCTTTAGGGAATAACATAGATTCATGAAGCGGTTCTTTTGTTTGATTGACGCGAGTTTGGTGGGTTCGGCCATATATATCATTGCGGCACTATTTTTTGCAAGGATTGTTTTGGCTATTTTGGCCATGTCTTCATATTCGACACAAACTCTGAGCAATATTGTGTAATTTTTGTACAGATTTTTGGTCTCAATGGTTCTAAAGAGTGCTTCAAAGTTTTGTCCGTTGATCTTAAGGACCGAGCATTTCCTCGTAAGGTTGTTTAGTCGAACATTTGAGATGAGGTCATCTCCTATGAGGGCTGTTCCAAAAGGTTTTATAGTTTCTCCCGAAACGTTGCTGCCATTGTGCCCCGCACCTGACGGCTGGCTTGTTGGAAGGACCTTGTCTGCAGCTGTGGCAGCCCTGCAGTGGGCGGCTGGTGAACTCTAAGAAGCAGGGCTGGGGCCGTGGAGGTCAGGTAGTGGCTGATGGGAGCATGACGGGGGTTCATTTTCAGAGGAATGCTGGACTGGGAATGATTGAGTTTTCATCATAGGAGGGGTCAGCAGGATTTGCTTCCTTGAGGGTGGTGACTAATTGGTTCATGTGTTTTGCAGGAAAGTTTTGTAAATTTGAACTTATCAGGTCGATATTTTTTAGCATTCTTGTGCAATTCTTGCTTCTGCCCGATGATCAATTTGCGTTACTTCTGAACCAAGCAGAGCGTTTGCAATCGCTTGTGCTACAAGTGCAGCATTTTTTTTTATTGGATGTTTGGGTGTCATGAGGGATTTTCATTGTTCAAGGGTAGATTCCGGGATAAGAGGTGGGTATATGTTACAGACAGTTAATAACGTTGTTAATGATGCAACAGACTTATCTAATAATGATGATTTACAGTACAAAACAATAAATAATACTGCACCTCTATTGATGAAACAAATTGTACCAACAATGTGGCTTTGCAGTACAGAACACTGAATAATACTGCACTGTTGATTATATAATAACAAACTGCTCTAGTAGTGATGCTTTGCTGTACCGAGCACTGAGTAACACAGCATAGCTAATGATGCAACACACTGATGTGGTAATGGTGATTTGCTGTCGGTTTTCTGGCCTCTTGGCGGCTCAAAGTTGTTAATGGAAGTTTATGTGGATAGCGGACTTGGTGGCGATGGACGATAACTGTTTTTGGACGTGGTTCTGTGTAGTTTATTTGCGAGATGTGTTTTCTAGCATTGTGTCAAGGAGCTGGCTGAATCGGGTTATATATCGGAAACATTGTTACGTGTGTTGCCCTAAGAGTGAGCGCAGGAGCGATGTTGGGGAGAGGGTGTGCAGAGGTGATGCATTGTCTTGGACACGGGGCGAGGCAGCAGCAGCGTGTCGGCTTGCAGCTGAGCAGGATGCCGCTGATGGTTGGATGGGGAAGGGGCTTGGGTTTGGGGCTATGGAGAACGACTAGAAGTGCGTGGGGCAGTGGTTGTTGGTTTTCAAGTTCATCCGTGACATTTATATAAAAAGTCAATTACCAACGAAACATTGACATAATTTGTCTTGATCAGACGATGTCTTCTTGATTGATAATTGTAATGTTTCTTCGTGTTTCCCACTCGGCAGCTTTTTCGCACTTGTCAGCTTTATCTGGGAGCGTCGTCACTGCACGTCCACTTCCCACGACGACCAGGCTATGGACAACTATAACCAATGGTTTAAGGGTGGTGGAGATTATGGATAGTACCTAGTCGTCGATCTTGTTCTCAAGTCTGTAACAATTGATGGTCTGGGGTGGTCGCGTGGTTGATTCAAAACTTTCTTGGTGATCGTGCTTTGGATGTTACTGAGGGACCCGGATCGGAAGCGTCAGCTGTCTGGGGCATTCGGTCTTCTGGAATTACTACGTTCGCGGCCGTGAGTGCTTTGTTAGGAGGAGGATGTCCGATCGTTGTGTTTGCTTCTTGAGCGTGCAGACTTTCGTAAAATGGTTTTTAAATTACTATATTGACTTGGTATTAGTCCGTGTGTTATTTGTCAGTAGAAATGCACAGTTGTTTGGCGGATTCAGGCATGGATTCTTCTCGGTAGATTTTCCTCGCTTTCTCACGCAGACGGGGATTGTTCTCAATGGTGAGATATTCTGGTGTGGAGCATGAAGGACGAGCTGGATCCCTCGCTTCTGTTTTCGTTGGACGTGGCCTCGTTTAGGGTAGATATGTTGTCGAGTATCTGAGTTTGGTAGAGTGCGCAAGAGGAGGAAGCTTCGCGAGAACGTGGGTAAAGGTGAAATAATGAGATGCTCGAGAAATGTCGATACGAGCAGAATTAGTGTCCTCCTAAATGAAGAGTTATTGCAGGAAGTTCAGTGTTTCAAGTATCTGGGCTCCTATGTGGAGAAGACAACTAGTGGAAACTGAAGTGAGGGAAGGTCGTTAAGTATTTGGTGCACTGAATAGTATTGAGCAGTAGGACGTTGGGGATGGAAGCAAAGAGGGGGTGTAGATGTCCCAACTGTGCTATTCGGCGCTGAGACTTGGGGGGGGGGGGGGGGGGGGGGGGGGGGGGGGGGGGGGGGGTAGAAGAGATGAGAAGGGCTAATGTCTTCGAGATGAAATGTTTGAGGAGCACGGCTGGTGTGATTTAGAACGAAGATAGTTAAGAAGTTAGAGGACAGAGTTGATTCGCGTGTTCTGAGATGGTTCGGATGTAGGAAGATAGATGAACAGGGCTTTCCGGTGGTCGAATCGAAGTTCTTGTGGGGCAGGGTTTCTTGGTTGGTTGGTGAGAAGAGATATGATAACTGGGTAATGGTCGCTGTCGTGTGTTGAAGGCAAAACTCCCAAATCGAGTTGGGGTGCCAGAGTGGGGGAGCATATGGATAAACTGATGGCAGATTCACTTTCAAGGGTGATTCGGGTGGGTTGTCCGTCGTTGAGAAGGACCAGGTTGTGAGTGTTTATGGTGTTAGCCATTATCACTTCTCTGGGGTCTGTTCTCCCGCATCCCCATGTTTCATGGTAGCCGTTGAAATTTCCAAGGAGGAGAATTGGCGAGGGCAGTTGGTTTAGCAATTCGGTCATTAGTGCTTCCGAGAGGACATGGCTTGGTGACGAGTAGATGGATTTCATTTGATTTTGGCCTCATTTCTACCAGAGCCTCAACGTGAGTCATAATAGGCTCCTCCGTAGGGCTCAATGATCATGGATTCCAGTATTTGTATTTGCTTCCATGTTCCACCGGAGTACCAACGCGAAGTTAATGCAGACTCCCCCGTAGGGCGGTCTGGATTCCAGTAGGCTCGCACACCTCTGTGTGCAAGAAAAACAACGTTGTCACAGTTAAACTATTTGAACATTTTAGTCGCGTCAGACGCACGCTGGTTCGCACAAGAATAACGTTTAGACGAAACGGACCTCCGATTTCAATCATTTGGAACTTCATGAGTAACATGTATGCGCGCTAGTGCGTACAGGTAGCATCGTCGAGATTTGTACAAGGTTTTCGGCTACGCGGACAAAGTAGGCTCCGGCAGCAACGCAACACAATGTTTACAGCTACGCGGTCTAGTTAAGTAGAGGTACAATTTGGTTATTCAGGAAAGATGAAGACTCAGACAAAACGAATTCCGCACGAATTCCAAGAGTATTATGCACGTGCGCCAGTGCGCACAGATAGTATCGTCGAAATTGGTACAAGGTCTATGGCTTCACGGATTAGATCAACTCTAACCACAACGCGTCATAGGGTCTATAGCTACGCAGTCCAGGTCAACCCTAGAAACTACATATGGTCCGAGCACGCACTAACGAGCACAGACTGAAGAAAAATCACCTATTCATAAACAGAAACTCCCGCGCAAATTTACCAGCATTATATATTATACATGACAACATTGTGGATCGCAAAGAAAGTAAGGCCAGGTTCGTCAAGGGCAGAAAAACTGCGCGGTTTATTGATTCCGCACTCATTGTTCTAGGGGATAGGGTGTGAGGGGGGCGCAAAGGTTCATTGGGTCCCAATAGAGCCCCCAAGTCACCCGGGTCTTCCCGAGCTCACCGGGTCCCACGTTTCAGCTCATCTCGGCTTGTCTCGAATCATTTCGGCCAGTCTCGGCTCGTCGCGACCAACTCGACTCGCCTCAACATGTTTCGACTGATCTTGACGCACCTCGACAAGCCTCAACGCGGCTCTCCCCCTCTGCGCTAGTGATCACGTGGACTGTAATAACAATGGAAAAATTCACTCGAGCATTTCAGGGTGGGAGTAGGGTGGCAGAGGTGTCTTGGGTCCCAGAAGAGCCCGACGAATTCAGGAGGGTAACCCAAGTCCTCCGAGCTCCCCGGGTCCCTCATCTCAGCTCATCTCGGCTTGTCTCGAATCATTTCGGTCAGTCTCGATTCATTTCGGCTAGTAAAAAATACTAAAATAAAGTGTTAATGATCTATAAAATGAATAATCATCCATCCACCCCAAGTCCCAGAGTTCAGAAGGGCCTCAAAAGGGTGTCCCAAAGGGCCTCAGAAGGGTCCAAGGGGGTCCCCCCAAATCCTTCTGGTCATTCAAGTACCCAGGGTTCCCGAACCCCCGAGTCTCCCGAGTCCCACGAGTACCCCCCATTCCCTGGGTCACCTAGTCTCAACCAGCCTCGATATAAAATAACCAGTGCAAAATTTATCACCTTGAAAAAAGGGCACTGATAGATAAGAGCCCACGAAATGAGAAATACTAAAATACTAGAATAAAGTGTTAATGATCTAGCTATATATAAAGTGAATAGTCATCTATCCATCCACCTCAAAGAGTGTGGCTGAGAGAGAAATGCAACTTTTTTTAAATACAGATTTATGAAATTACATATTATTTTCATAAAAATTGTCATGAAAAGTTACCGAAATCTGTGAGCGTATTAACGGGCCCTTCACCGGGCTTAGTTTCGTATTTGTAGCTTGAGAAACACACCGTTGGATTATTAAAAACTTCATGGCATTTTGAAGTGGTCACCTTCATAAAAGGTTGACAGGTCTGTTGCTAAAGAAAATATTTTGTGGAAAAAATTACTTTCTTGTGGAAGTTGTGACCTGAACAGTAATGGCGATGCCTTATCAAGTACCCAATCTGGTATAGCTAAAGAATTAAGAGCAATAGCTACTTGTGAAATGGCAAAGTTCGGACAGCGATTTTCTTAAATAAATATAAAAACCGACTGGTAGGAGTTCTTCATACGATTGTTTTATAGTTTGGACTAGCTACAGAGCATCATAGAACATGCTTGTATAAGTTTTAGCACTATGAAACATGGCTCTCGTAGAAGGCGTCAAGAGCAAGACCATACATAATGTTTCTTAGAAGCTGTATCGAAAGTGAACCAAAATGTGGCCAAATCAGTGCTCAATATTGGAAAAAAACATAAAACTCAGTGAATAGTCAGTGTTTTAATTGAGGCAATCATTCGTATAACGCGTTGAAAAGTAACCACATGAAAATATTCAAGTTCAGTGTTTTAATCTTGACAACGCTGGTCGTTAAATTGAGTCACAGTAGTCAAAATCCATGCAGTATTGGCGATGCCTCAACCTTTGAACACCCTTTGCAACGCCAGAGCGCGTAAAACGAAAGCGTATTTAATAAGGGCAGACGTGGACTACTGCCTATGATGCAAATCATCTAATTAAGCAATCAAGCGTCGTAAGCCATTTTCATTATGAAAATCGTCACTGTCGTATAGCTAAGGCGTGAACATGTAAATGCCTAAGTTCAGGTCAATTTTGGAAAAAACTTATTTTAAAAATGTGAAGCATTGCGTCTGGTGTTTCTTTCATATAAACTGCTTGGCAGAATCCATGCATAACTTACAAAGCCGTAGCATTTTGGAAGTAGACTCGTAATGTGTCCAACGGACAGACCGATGGACTAACGCAGGCAATGCCAATAACCCTATTGGGCCTGGAAGACATGGGCGAAAACAATAGTAACATTTTTATTATTGCTCCAGCATATTACATTATCGACTATTGAAAATAGTATACAATGTAACGCAAAAATATGATTCCGTTTCATGCATTTAAAATAGTTTATTTCAATCAGATACTAACGTTTGTCCAACAGAATTGAAATCAAGAATGTGATAGTAACGGAGCCATCGGCCGATTTTCCACCAATTTTTCATCGCTACTATGCACGTTAGGTAAGGTTAGAGCAACCATGATATGCATTAAATAGTGTACGATCGACTACGCATTGCCGATAAGTATTTGTTGGGTACGAGTTTAGATTTCAGCAGGAAAATTTACTGTCAGTACGTTAACAGTGCCTAAATGTTTGAGCTAACACCACTCGAGTTCTTCCAGGCGAGATTTGAGCCTCTGTCGCAGTAAGCAGCTAGCTACAGATTAAGACGCCAGATAGACGAGCATTAAGTAGATTTACAGCTCATATTAACAGTTAAGGTATGAGGTATATTGAAGTAGTAAACCTAACTCGAACATTAAAAGAAGAAGAATAATAACAAAGACTAACATGATGCAGCACTGTTTGCTGGTTTGACATTCGGCGACAGAAGGACGACGACTCCAGTGCGCTAGATAGCCTCGTCACTCTAATCTAATCTTCCCACCTCCCTCTGAGGCTCTGACTAACAGCTCGAATTTTGGGGGAAACGCATCACCTACCTGTAACCTTCTACTCCGTGGCCCATCTAATGACCATAGTGTAACACTCCTGATCTTCAAGTTAGTGGAAGCCTACATCACTTCTACACATCACTTCAATCGACCGCGGATTGAATTTCAATTCGCGGTGAAACATCTTGTCTGAACATGGGTGTAACCTACACTTTGTTATTGGTCCTGGAGCAGATTATCCTTACTCAGCACGTCCCGTGTGAAGAAGTGAAGCGATACTCATCTACCTTTGGAAGCTAAAAATATATGCTTCATCAGCGCCAACATGCAAATGAATAAAATAAAAATAAATCCACAATAAAGCAATGTAAATCATCTAGCTAATAATTCAACAATTTTCCCAGACAAAATAGAAATAAACTACTCAAGCTATCTACAACATACTGCCATCTAAGGAGGCTGAACATAAGGTACTGGAGCGACTTGTGCAGAGTCTTCCAGCTCATGATTACATAGCGAGCACCGGACCTCCCTCTGAGTGCTGCGCTGTACAGTCAGGCAGTAGTAACAGGCGAGGTGCCGACAACCAAACTGGTAGGGCGTGATGGGCGGGTCTCCGCACACCATGCACCTCACATCCTGCGACAGCACTACGCCCTCGCTCGATGTTGTTGCCACGGACTCCTCGTCTGGCGAGTGGTGCTGGGAACGGCGGCTTGGAAGGAAATTTTTGATTGTGTTATGGAACTTTTGGGCGGGAATGAGAGGCAAAACAGAGCCTAGAAGCTCTGCAAAGCCATTCCAGAGCAGTTCTCTGCTGAAGAAGCTGTAGGATATTTGTCGTAGGTGAGGCGGTATAGTAGGAACGGGTCTCAACTCGTATAGTCTTTCTTCAAGGGTGCTGTAATAACCTTCACGTAAAAATACCAATAAATTAACAACAAATAGAATTTTATAAGCAACTTCTACTCTATTCACCCACAAAAACGCAGTTGTTCTCTTATCTTCATCTTTAATAAAAAATCTAACGATATCCATGCAGCGTTTCTGCAGCCAAGGGAAGAATACCAGCACCAAAGTGTACCGGGACAGGACACGTCTCGAGACAGTATCACTATACTTCATCTGCAATAGCTGCTGACCAACACTAGATCGACTCCTCACAATCGTCAGTCTGGCGATGAGCCACCGAAAAAAGGCGTCCACCTCGGGCTCCAACTTGGTGTACAGTTCAAGATTCGCATATCGAATGGAATCCAGCAGGTTTGTTTTGAGCAGGCTGTGGATTTCCGCATCGAGGTACTGAGCGTCCAAGTGGGACACGCGCGGCGCCAGAAGGTGTCGAAACTCTCGTGTCTTGGGGCTGCCATCCCGTTCCATCATGGCCTTGTGAAAAGGACGATGAGCAGGCTCAATGGGTGAACTCACTCAAGACTTTGATCATTGTTGTAGAGATGAGTATTGTGAGCAGAGAAAAAATTGGAGAGCTGAAAAGGAGAATAATGTCTTTAGTGGCCAGGAAAACAGAAGTTATTGCTCTACAAGTGGTGGTTAGGAAGCTGGCCAATGGAAGTTATATTGAATGATAGACAAAGTGGTCAGTTGTATAAATCTTCAGATTGGAAAGTTATGCCATATTAAGGCATTTATCACAAGACAAATCAAAAGGTAGTCAATCATTTAGAGACAAAGTAGTGCAACAATATTTTTATTAACATAAAAAACAACTTTCAATGTTGAGACAAGATGTTTTACCAAGGAAACGGAAGCTGGTGGACGTAATGGCAATGCAGAGGGTTGTAATTCAAGTAGGTGCGTCATGGAAGAGCGAGAACAGACGAGGCACAATCAACAAATGAAAGTTGGAGTAGTGCAAGGTATGGCAGTTGATAGAAGTAAAGTGTGTGCCACTATTTTTGATTTTAAGTGTGGTGGAACTCAGTAGAACATCATGAGTATGGTGGCAAGTAGCATGTGAGTGTTGTAAACAGGGTTGACACTGATGAAATCAACTGAAAAAAAAATCAAGCAATTAAATTGATGATTTTTATGAGTGAAAGCCAATGATTTTTTTTTCACATTGTGTATTCATTTTTTAGATTCTGTATTTTTTTCAATGCATTTTAAGGCAATAAGATGCTTAAATGCTTCAATAGGCTTACATTTTTCATGTAGGTGCACAAATATACTGACACCAGGCCGCATCCCCCAGAAAGGGGGGTGGCCGGCGGCAAGGCTCACCTCACACCCTCACACTCACACAACTTAGCCCTTTGTGCTAAAGGGACCGGCCGGTAACCCCGCAACAGACACTCTGGGTCACGAGTGCAGTCCGGGGATCCGTCGTCAGCAGCAGGGCCCGACACTTTTCACTGGTTTACTACCGCCGCGTCATAATGACCGGGCCCCCACACACACGACCATCCCGACAGCAGGATGCCAAGAGCAGGAAAGCACATCAGAGCAGCGTCAAAATCAACAATTCTCCACTCACGCCTGTTCATTGCACACTCTCTCGCCACCTCCACATTCATGTCTCTCCTTCCCAACGCCTGCTTCACACCATCCATCTATCCAAACTTCGGTCCACCTCTAGGCCTGCGACCACTCACTTCCACATTCATCACCCTTTTCACCTATTTCCCTTCATCAATCCTCTCCATGTGCACCGAACCATCTCAGCACACGCAAATCCACTCTGTCCTCCAACTTCTTCACCATCCCTGTTCTGATTCGAACCACGTCGCTGGTGATCCGGTCTCTCAGCATTACTCTAGCTATGCTCCTCAGACATTTCATCTCGAAAACATTCAACCTTCTTCTCTCATCTGCTCTCACCCTCCAAGCCTCAGCTACGTAGAGCACCGTTGGGACAACAACACCCTCATACAGCCCTCTCTTTACTTCCATCACCAACGTCCTACAGCTCATTACTCTCCTTAGTGCACCCAACACTACATCCCTCCTTCACTTGCGCCTTCACTTCAGTTTCCACTAGTTCAGTTATCTCCACATGGGAGCCCAGATACTTAAAACACTGTACTTCCTCCAAGAGCTCTCCATTTAGGGTGACACCAATTTTGCTTGCATCGCCCAATTTTGCTTGCATCGACAGACCTCAAGCATCTCATTACTTCACTCTTACCCACGTTCACTTGAAGCTTCCTCCTCTCACACACTACCAAACTCAGACACTAGCCTCACCTTTGTATCTCACCTTTGCAGCCCCCCACAGCCCCGCCAACAGGGCACGCAGGCATGGGAGGCAGTACACCTCAGCGCGCCAGCAATCAAAATGAACAGCACTGCAGCAAGACGCTGGTCGGAATGCGCTCAATAGGTCCAAAGAAAACAAAACAATGAAGACAGTCAACAACTGCACACAACCGTCGACAACAAAAACAAAGCAACAACATCACATCAAATTTAGTCTAGCAAAACTCATACAACACTGCCCCCAATT
>SDVV010010731.1:0-16131 GCA_016164225.1 Gammarus roeselii
AGCATGATGCCACCAAGACGCTATCACCAAATATGCACTGGACATTCCTCTCATCTGCACGACCCCTGAAAATTTGGGGGGCACGCTAAGCGCTCGACGTTACTTTTTTAGACGGGGCCGACACTGGTTTTAAACGAGAATGATACCTGTTTCCACCTTGTGCTCATACAGGCACGATCGTGTTCAATTCGCTGGCACCCATGCGCACCGTTCACGCCCCCGCCTCAGTCAGTTCTCTGTAGCGGTCTCGAAAGGTTCCTGCGGTTATTCGTCCCTCTAAAGGAGCGATATTTGAAATGATGTTATATATATTTTATTGTTGTATCTGTGCTATGATACGTGGTATTGTAGATGGTTATAGGTGACGGAAAGTTCATTTTGTGTGAACTTGCCAGTCATGGTGTCTGACAGTATTGTGGTATTCTCACACGGCCAGACCTCTTGATCGGTAAGAAGCACTACTTCCCCCAACTGGTCCGAGTGGCATACATGTTACACCTGGTTGTTGCGTGATATGTTAGGTTATTCTGTGGTTTATAAAGTGATCGTATACCAGTGTGGCTTTGTTATTTCAATGTTACGAAGTCGTGTGTTATTTATAATGTATCCCAGAATCTGTCAATCTCATTTTTCTTCTCCTAAATTTTCAATAGTTCATATTTGTAAAATTCCTTAGGCATTTTATCCAGGAACGTTTGATTAATTGTATTGACGTCGGGGGTTATCGTTGTCATATTTACCAATAACTTTTTTTGTAGATCAAGTACGTGAATACTAATTTGGACATCGGGATAGCTAACGAGCCCCGTTCGATTCAAATGTCCGTGCTGAGTTGGTTTTAAGTTAGTGAAGCAAGCCTGGGGACAGTGATTTAGTCACGAAAGGCAATGAGGCCGTAAAAATCGACATTATTTGTCTCCTTTTGTTTAATTGTTTGCGGTGTGGGCTCTGTAGCAGTAGGTATCACAATCTTTTACTGTGATGCTATTTCTGGCCCTGTTGTGACAGATATGGGTGTAGCGCTTCCGCCAATATGATTTGTAGTAAACTTATCCATCTTGGACTTTGGAACTTGGTAGTAAACCGATTCATCCATGAATTATTTTTGTCAGGAATTGCACTCTAGTGGGTATTAGTTAATTTAACAGAAACCCTCTACGCACGGCTAATAACGTTTTCCTTTTAGCCCCGGAAGATTTACTGCCGGATGATTTCCAGCCTAATTGTCTTATTATAGAGTTGAATTTATTTACCCATGACTTGGTTAGTTGTCACAAACCAATTTTTCGCTCTTTATATTTGTAAATATTTCGCAGATGATTTAACTGTTTTATCACTTAAGAGTTTGATGAGTTGACTACGTTCGGATGATTTTAGTTGATAAAATTTATTATAAAAATTCAATCTACGTTTTAAAGTACGTTTATCACACATCACGACACAACGGTTTCTTCATTATTCCACGTAGGTTTGCTGTCTGGATAATCCGTATATATCACGTATGTACGGATTATCCAGACCTTGATGGCATAAATATCAGGTATGTCACACTGAACTAGATCCTGCCTGTTGGCAAAACCTTCGATGGGTTCATCAGTATCGAGTGGTGTTATTTCGTAGGTCGAAGGATAATGTTTCTGATTAACCCGTGAAATACGAAACACCTCTTTCGTGAACTTTGGTTCGTGTCCTCGCCGGAATGTCTTGAGACTGGAATCACTGCACTGTAAGCGTACGTACGCTCCCACCTTCAGTTGTGTACTGGGCACTCTAATTCCTTTACGTCGTATTATATACATTTCCGTTAGCAATGCCTGAGCTTCTCTTGGATCGTTCAACAAATAAAAGTCAAAGTCCGTAGGACACGCTCTGCTTGGGATGCTTTAATGATCTTGTTGCATGTGTAATAAATGGATATGTTTTTGCTGTCCAAATATGCTTTATTGTTTTTATTTGTAAATTCGCTGCCTTGATCTGAACAGATCCGAGTTGTTGACCATACTAGTTCGTTGAATATATTGTCAAATGCTGCACTCACTGTTTTAAATGTAAAAGCTTTCATGGGTTGTACACACAAATATTTGTTGCATACATCAATAACGATCAATAAATAACTAATTTCGTCATTTGAATCTGCATAATCTTTCATATAGGCAACATCCGCATAGACAATCGATCAAGATTGTTTCAATCGTGTGAAACTTTCTGATCCTTGTAGAAATTTTTCACCATCGCGTCTTGTTGCAGACGGACATATATTTGTATAGCTTTGATGTAGGGCATTCACGCTTGAGTATGACCCAACAGCCTCCGGATTGTAGTTGACACTCTCCATTCTAATTCACTGCTAGTCCCAAATCTGGCATGCATTATATTTTATAGAGGCAACACTTGTTCAAATTCATGTCCTGCAATTTGTACTCTAATCAAGAGTTTCGAAGTACTTGGGTTGTGAAATCAACCAAGAAATTCCCGATTGGTTTTTGTTCCACATGTATCTTGTACAAAGAGATGAACTGTTCAATCTTGTCTTTAACACCATATTTTTTTGCCGAAATAACGTAATTGATTGATATCGTGCATGCGCAGGATAAGAAAGTGTGTGGTATTCAAAGATATTGTGCGGTGGGATGAATTTGAGTGAATGAGTGATTGGTTTAAATATATTGCACTGATATTTGCGTGTCTATCCCGACAAAAAACAGATGCAATAATACGTAGAGACTCTTATTCCAACATGAAGTCATCGTACACAACAAGTAGTTTACATGTTGTTTTCTTCGCTAATGGAACGAATGCAACTTGTCCTGTGTGTATTTTTAATATTTCATGTTTCCTTACAGGAAAATGCTCTGATCCTGAAACGGCGACCTCATAGAAACTACTGTATCAATGTACTTAATAATTATTTTTTCCCACTAGGACACTCATCCCACTGTATTAGAACCCGCTCACAAACAATTGTGTCACTATGACGAAGAAGTTGACGGCCGCAAACCTAACAATCTTCATCTCTCCCAAAAAGTGTTACCAAACTAACTATTCATCGATGAACTTTTATTTTATATATATTTTTCTGACAACAAACTAACTAGTTTTCAATGTACCTCTATTTTTTCTCTCGCTCTCTTTGCAGATGTATTCCATCAAGGATATGCTGAACTCAAGGACCCATTGGGCAACACCAGGTAATGTTGGTTATTTACATCTCTAAAGTCAGATCGATCAGGCTAATATCTTTGACATCAACTAATATAGTTTCCACATGTTTTTTTCCAGAAATTGATTTAACCTATTTTCATTTTCTCTCTCAACAGATCATGGTAACAACTTGATCGGGCGTGGACCAGATCAATCTGGAACTCCAGGGATGATAAGGATTGTGTAACGAAAAATGTCGATAGATTTTTGGACACTGTAATCAAACTTTTCCATGCTAGAGCATAATCATTCTAACATATTTTTCTAAATATATAAATTTTCACGTGCACACCGGCGCAGTACCCTCCAGTGAATCATCCGTATCAGGGTGATCCAAGGTACGGCAGCCCAAACTACCAGCATCATCCGCTTCCTGCACCTCACTGGCCGAAACTTCGACAACCGTGGCAGAGACCACCGATGCACACACAAGCAGGGCATCCGTGACAACCGTGGCAGAGACCGCCGATGCAGACACAAGCATAACCGCAACAGACTCGAGCTTCTCATCCATCAGGAGACTTTTTCAAAGTCGGGCATGATGCATTACAAAGGTTAGTGTATACAAAAATAATATTTTAACATTTTATTTAATAAATTATTACATCTTCCTTCATGAACATCTGCATCATGAAAGGTGAATTATCTGTCTGGAATATCCATCGTTTGGGGCTTGTCTTCCGAGATTAGCTCATGTGAGTGAATACGCTCCAGCATTGTAAACTCATGACTGAGGAAGCTAACTATAAAATCGGGACTTGGTACAATTGGGTCGCTATCCCTGGCGCTAAATTCTTTTATAGCTAGCGGCAGATCAACCCCTATCATCTCCGCCAACTGCCTTATCAGCCCCAAGTTGTTCCGACTACCTACCTACGGTACCATTTTTTAACAGCGAACATTCATAGCATTCCTCAGTCACACCCGCCACTGTCATATCTGCCAGTGACATTCTGGCGAAAATCTGTTTCAGCCCACGTCAGAATCAGCCACCAGTCGTACCATTTTACCCGTTATCACTTCAATGAAACTTTTCCTGCCCAACCTAACCTAACCTAGGGTACGTGTTTCTAACCCGCGGGGCAAAGGTACGTATTTCTAACCCGCGGGGCAAACATATGTATTTTTGTGGGGTACGCATTGCCGTTTTTTAGCGTTTTTTTATTGAAGTTCCATTAAAGTGATAACTGTTAGGTTGGTACGCCTGTTTCGCGGAAATGACAGTGGCAGATGTGACAGTGACAGATTTTGAAGTGGTGGAAAATGCGTGTGGGCTGAATTATCGTTAGGTAGAAAGCAAGTGGGATGAAAGATTTTTAGCGGTTATGACAGTGTCCGGCCATGACAGTGAGGTGAAGTGAAGTGGCGATAGTGCGCGTGTGCGGGAATAATTTTAGCGCGAACGCTGGGCTCCCGAACAATTCTAGACTTGTGCAGTTTGGATTTACTGTTTGAGAACACAAGCGTTATTTCTTCAGAGATACACTAAAGTTCCACACTCGGTGAATCACGTCTTATTAAAAGTCACTTCATCTGGAAAAAAAAGCTCTAAATGTTGGTAGAGCCGTTGACACAAAATGTCCAGCTTCAATGGATGCAGACCTCTGCAGAGTCCGATTATAGGTGACTGCAAGATTGATCAACAGCTCTATTTTTCGGTCTTGTTGATCGATTTTGGAAATGTTTACTCGACGATAAGCTGATAATGTATTTGTCCTCCGCCTCGTCGACACCCCACCGCTGCAGTCAAGCAAACAGGTTACAACACTTATTTATTTATTATCTTACACTAAAGTATGAAAGGGCGAGTGCTGCTGCTCAGACATTATTTGTGCTCTTGATCTCGTCGACGACACACCTTCTTCGAAAATATAAGTAACATGTCTATATATTTATTTTATTGTAGTGATATATTTCTGTAACTTTGAAATTATGTATTGCTCTGTTAATCTACTTTGTTCATTCTTGTAGGATGAATCAAATACTATTGCTGGAAGATCTAGGGAGCGACCCACCCCACTCTTGTCTACCCTCGCATGCCCTAGCGCAAGCCTCGCAAAATCCGCAAACCCTAGCGCAAGCCCGCAACCCGGTGCTGCTGCTGCTTCTGATCCGTCTTCGGAACAACGCGGAGTTCAGCCTACTGCTGCGCTGGATGCACCCTTGGCGCTGTTTTTTGTTGGAAAGGTCGTCGCTACTGATGGTTCGGCTTCATTCGTCGGTCAGTCTACTGCTCCGGAACTGTCCGGAGTCTATTGATCCGTCCTTGGCAGCGTCTCCTGCTGGACATTTCGTCGCTACTGATGGATCGGATTCTTTTCGTGAGGCTCTATTTCACCCACCTACCTCTGAAGGTATTTTGGAAAAAAACTTTGTCACCTCTACTTTTATTCCGTACACTGAACATGTTAACATATCGTCCATGATAACATTGAGATGCAAGGAATTAGTGGAACACTCTGAATCTAAATTAGGAACATTCCAACGACTCCAATGCACCATTAAGGTGAAAATGGGGAAAACAATGGAGGATGCTTCCATATATGTCAAGGACTGGGTGATTAACACAAAAGCGGTCCAGATGAAAAAAGAAACTTTGTTAGCTGAGTTGATTGAGGATCTCGGGGCAGATTTACAGAATAAATTAGGAAAACAGGAGGGAGAAGGTAGTGGCTGGAGTATTAATGCAGTAACCAGTGTTGAGTCTAAATTCTACAAGACAGGGGTTAAAGGAACAAAACGTCTTTGAAACTATGTTCCTTGGCCCAAAAGTTTGTTCAGATCGCCATCAAATTGTCAACATAAATCAAACAACAATTGTGTATTGACAAGCGAGATTGCCCACTTCCACTTGAAGCAGGAAACAAATCTCTCAGAAGAAGACGTGAATCAGAGTTAACTTACCTCCCATGCAAAAACACTTATTTTAATTTTCCTTAACATGCTTGGGATAAACCTGTGACTTTAAAAGATTTACACAATATAGAAAGGGACTGTGAAGATAAAATTTGACTGTATCAACTCACAAAAGAGAAGGAAGGTTATGGTCTGGTCAGTGTATAAGAGGTAGTTTGGTGGCCGATGTGGAGTGCACGATCCACCTTGTGCAAATCTTAGATGCCTACCATGTCACGCTCATCCCAAGCTTCACTACAACTATGCGTGCATTTAGAGAAAGAGACTGCGAGATAACTTTTTTTGTTCCTTTTGCATTCAAGGGATGAACGAAAGCAAAAAAAAATGGACACATAAAATTGTGTTCATCCAGTACAGGCTTGCAAAACATCAGTATGCCTGAAGAAGGCGAAATGTATTAATTCTCAGCCCTGCACGCAACAATGAAACCACCAGTTGTTTGTAATTATGACTGTGAATCTGTGCTAGAGCCAAGTCAAGAGGGAAAACATGTAGTCATTATACACAAGTTGTGCATGTACAGATTTACTCTACTGGATGAATACGGGGGAATTGTAGGGCACAAAGTAGTCGATCCGACTTCGGTTCTCCTTGAGGAGATGGAGACACATCATGTCAAAAATATGTTGATGGATTATATTGATAACATGTTAACCTTACCACTGTTCCATATCCCCTTCCTCACCAAACAAGACGTAGCAAAATATTGCGTAAGCAAAACATGTGAATGCTGCCGGGACCCTTTTGGAGAAAATGGTAAAAGAAGAGTCGGCCACCATAACCACTACGTCAAGGTGGTCTTCGGCCCCAACAAAGAAGTAATAACAGGACACTACATTGCCAGTCTATGTTCGAATCGTAACCTAAGAATCACGGAGAAGTTGCGCTATATGCCATGCATTGCTCACATTGCATCGGCATACGACATGCGCTTCATCTTGCGAGGATTGCACGGGGCTAACTCCTCGAATATCCGTGTCTTACCAAAACAGTCAGACAAAATGTTCAACCTCTATGTATCCATGAACGATGCCACGAGAAAGTACAATGTCAAGTTCATTGACTCGTTCTCATTCCTCAACTCAAGTTTAGTCAGTCTTGCCAAAAATCCCAAAGGTTGGGGCCATGACATGCAGCTTCTCAAATCCCATCTTACAAGTCTCAGCTACAGTGACAAGGTTCTAGAGCTTGCCGCCACTCGAAAAGGACACTTATGCTATGAAGCTATCACATCGGATTATGTGCTGGACCAAACAAACATCCCGTCGCAACAAGCCTTTTACAGTCAACTTCGAGGCGAAGGAATATCGGACTCTGATTACGCTGAAAATGTTAAAATGTGGCAGCAAACTGCAAGAATTTGCGTGATTACATGATCATTTACCTGCTCATTGACACGCTGCTATTAGCCGAAGTCTTCCAAAAGTTTGAAGAGACCATAACACGCAACTTCACCCTGGATCCCGTCCATTTTGTGAGCGCCCCTGGCTTTGCAATGCAAGCTGCCCTCTATGGAGGAAAGTTGAAACTGGAGCTGGTCAAAGATATCGATCTCCTGAACTTGATTGTCAAAAATACACGAAGCGGATTCGTGACGTTGACGAATGGTCTTACCAGGATAAATAATCCCAGTTGAAAAGACTATGACACTACATTAATTGTGTCTTCAGCAACAATGTGGGACTGTAACAGTCTTTATGGTGGATGCTTGAGCGAGCCCCTCATCATTTGTGAAATCCTCGAGCTCACACCCGAAGAAATTCAAGCGTTCGACTTGGTAAACGTCGAGTGTTCTGGCGAGTATACGTACATTGTCTGTATCGATGTCCAAGTCAGCGATGAAGTTGCACGAAAAACAGACGAGCTACCACTACTACTACATCACAAAGAGGTTATCTTGGATGATATTCCCCCCCCACAAAAAATCTCTTGACTGGCTCGGAACATCTCAAAAACCGAAAACGATCAGATCGTAAGCCGGTTGCTAGTCATTTCCTCAAAACTGACTACCTCGTGGCCCTAGAACTTCTTCAAGTACTCCTCCTGCAAGGTCTGGAAGTCACCAAGGTTCATCGAATTTTTGCGTATCAAGCAGGAACCTGTCTTCAAGTCGTTCATCATGAAAAATATCCAGAAACGTAATGAGTCTACGAACTCCTTCGAAAAGTTCCTGTATAAACTACTCTCAAATAGTTTATACGGCATGCTTTTCTTCAATCCGTTCAACAGAAGTCTAGAGGCAAAGGTCGTGTGCACAGCCGACGAGTTCCGAAAACACGCTTCCAACCCCCTTCTGAAAAACTGCTACGCCATCGATCTCGAAACTGTCATCATGATCCTCAAGCAAAAAAACGTCCGAATGGTTCATCCACTCCAAGTTGGATTCTACGAGCCTGAAAAAGCTAAAGCAAAAGTCTACAGCTTCTTTTATGACACACTGAAACTACGCTACGGTGACCACGTTTCGCTCATCTACTCTTACACAGACTCGTTGCTGCTCCAGTTCAAATGCGTGGCCGATATTGAGGCGTAAATGCGACAAGCTCCTCTGGCTGAATGCATGGACTTCTCCAACTTCCGAAAACTCATCTCACGTATGATGAATTTAAGAAAGGACAGCTGGGACTACTGAAAAACCAAACAGCAGATGACTACCCAAGTGAAATCATCTGCCTTCAACCAAAGTGTTACAGCATGTTGCTCGAGTCTGACGCCACAAAATCAGCTACTAAAAGCGTCAATTACCAGACACAAGCCAAAATCGAACATGAACAATACAGAGATATCCATAATTAGGAAAATTAAACACGCTAAGAGACCATACACAACATTTGCGCACAAGCATGCCAGCTTCAAACTGTACGCACTATTAAAAATTGCCTCAGTAAATTTGAAAACAAACGCTACTATCTCGACCCCTGCAACACTCTTGCTTATGACCATCCAGACATTCCCAAAGAATCTATTGAAGTTGAACCTACCGTCACTAAAAAGAGGAAGCGATGTGTCTTGGGTGATGATGATGATGTACAAATGGATTTAACATGGAAGAGACACATGTCTGGTGAGACCATCTTTGGCAATTACACCCGCGATGAAATCACATCCACGTCTTCAAGATTTATGCTCTAAATCTACCTAAGATGTTGTATATATGTAAATAAGTACATATAAAGTTAACCATGTTCCATTGTCCTACTAGTTGGAGTATATATTGATCTCTGCAAGCGGCTTGTTGTCAGTATGACGTAGGACCCAGAGAAGCATGCAGGAACCGGAGGACTTTTTTGTCTATGTCTCATCGCTAGGCAGTATCCCATTGTGCCAAAACAACACGTCTTCAAGTTTTACTAACAATATTTATCCAGGAATACAGCTACTGGGAGAGTGGAGCGTAGGACTTGTAGAAGTATTCTATAATGACTGGTTCTAGATAAAAAAACACGATATACAATACAACATTGTAATCTACGTAGACTATTTGAATTATAAGAATGAACGAGTTGGGCATGAAAAAGCATTGTTTGTTCCTAGCGAAAATATCTCAGGCAATACTTTGGAAGAGTTTATCTCCGAGCTAGAAATCGTTATCAGAAAAATTATTTTAAGGAAACGAATCGTTCGAGATGAAGGAAAATTGTTCGAATATAATAATGTCGCACGACGTATAAAGTTCCATGTCTTTATTCCACAAAACATGTCGCAACACAAATATACTGAAGCTACGGTTAATTGGTACTTTGTCGGAGATAGATCGGTTGACTTAATGGACGGAGCGATGTGGGAATATAATGTCGATGAAGGTGGCGTAAACGAAAAATATCCCATATGAACGATAATGCATGCTACATGAACGTTTACTCTGTTCTAATTTCACGCAGTTTGATTGACGACAAGTATGTTATTCTCATTAATAACTCTTATTCATTTACCCGCGCCCATGTCAAATAGGAAAAATTACAGTGTAGTCATATTAATTCTATTTCCATCGATCTACGAGATAGTGTTGGCGGTATCATCCCGTTCAATGATGGGGGATCGAGCCTATGCGTATTGCATTTCAAAAGAAGATAGAGTCATATAAATGTAACGCTGGATATAAAAAAAAAAATCTGGTATCTAGCAATCATGAGGGTGGTATATGCATAGCCGTCGTACAGACAATACGAAGTTGTATTCGCGAAACGTGACAAAATACGCGGTGTGAGTTTACATGATATTGACAGATTCACAAGTCCGAAATCGTACCTGAGAGGTAGCGGATTCTTCTCAACCATAGCCAGTCTTGTACGATGCACATTGCCCTTTTTATGAAAAACTTTACTGCCTGCAGCTGCCGATATAGCTCGAAACGTGGCACACGATTATACGGAGCAGAAAGATATGTGGAAAACAATATAGGAACATGGGATTGCTACACTCGCGAATGTTCTAAAAAAAGCAATGGTTGGAGGTAAGATCACAGGAAAAGTAACGAAAAATCGTAAATCGAAGAAGAACTAAGGAAGAAAGATGGACTAGTTTCGTCCGTTATTTAATTACTAACAAATACCCCTGTTCATGAACCACCAACGTTAGTATCGGGTAAGATTCTATACCGACAACATGCTCGGTGGATCATCTCTCAACATGATAGGGCAGGAAGCCCCTACGGAAAACTATGAAATAGGAGTGAATGATACGTTTCCCCCCATCAACAAGAAATATTTTATTGAATCAAGTATCGAGTCGAAATTTGAAAGAAATTATCTATGTGCAAACAGCAGTCTGTATGATGGTAGAATTGACGATTCCTTTATATAATTTCATATTCTAGGATCGGATAATGAAATAGTCGACTTGAGCTCGTTAATTGCAGAAGTGAAAATCCGTGTTAGAAATGCAGATGGAAGTGCGTTGGCGCCGCTGCAAATGTTACACTCGTTGACGGATTCTTTCATCGCATATTCCAGAGTCACTCTCTATTTATAAATGATGTTCAGTGTGAAGGAAACAGTTATACAGAACTATTGAATAATCTGAACGCCTATACATCCATGAAGAGCTCCAATCTAACCAATAAAGGGTCGAATATGATGTTTAAATCACTGCAAACACCCTTTCCAGATACCATCGTCGCAGCGAATTCTGATAATGAAAACGAAAATGAGACTTGGATTCAAGAAAGTGTACGTCATGGTATACATATAATGGGATCACTAAGCTTTGATGTATCCGGTATCTATAGTTATCTATTGGATAATGTCAGCGTGAATATACGTTTGGAGCTGGCAAAACCTAGTAGCGTTCTTCTAACACATGACAATAAATAAAACCTTTATTTAGTTGATTCATGTAAATTATGGTGTAAAAAAGTGGTACCAAACCCTACAACTTTGCTTGCTATAAATAAAGTGCTCACAAAAAACAATGACATGATCGAATCATGGTCAATCAACCTATTGTCAAAACAATCGTGTTTCCTACCGGTCAAAACTCCATCTCCATTGATTCCCCCTTCAACGGGGTTGTTCCACATAAATTAGCCCTGTTTTTCAGTGATCAAGCTGCACATAAGGGAGCATATGATCGCAATCCAAATTACCTCCAGCATAATGACATCACAAACGTTATTGTCGATGTAAACGGAAACTGCGTTACCAACATTAGATCATCATTTACCAGAGAGTGTGCCCAAGCATACCATCAAACGCTTTCAGCTCTAGGGACACGTAAAAGTTCTCATCTCATCACAAGACAAAATTTACCTGCAGGAAGAACTATATTTGTTATAAATACCAGGCCAACCGATTCTGGAGATGTCATTAACCTAGAAAAAATAGCAAGCTAACGTATAACAGTGAATTGTGAAAATCCACTCACTACGCATAAGATCTTGTTCCTGGTAGGTTATACACTCGATGTCATCCAAATAAATTCTGCAAGGAAGGTAGTCCCCAACTATCTACAGTTATCATGGACGATAATCAAATTGAAAAGATATCCAGGAGCGATCCAATTATGAAACGTAGCTACATAGGGTGTTTTGCTGAAAACCGAATGCTCATGCATCAAGCGAACGGGTACATGATTGTTAACAGCTATAGCGATCCTAATAAAATGAGTTATTGGATCCTAATATTCAATAACGAAAGCAAACACTACTTGTTTGATTCGTTTGAGTTTTTTCAAAAAATATATGGAAGAAATATAGCTTCGTATTATGGTATTCATGCATAACTGCAACTTGTACTACAGAAACCGATCCACACTGATCGATCACCGGTTTTATGAGCTTCCTGCATCTACTTTGCGTATTATCTATGTCAAAATATACCAGTTAAAAAATAATCGAGCGGTTCTCCAACAGCGAACGACGTAGAAATGATACCAAAGTTGAAAAATTCATCATGAACGAGTCCAGGAACCAACATTCGTGCAAGCGGGAACTGTGTGGAGTCTTAACCTTTAATACTGCATGTAAATTATTATGTTACTGTTAGATTTATTATCAATAAAAATTATCTTACAAATGTATGTTATCAATATCCTAAACATTCACAGGACAAGCATTGAAAATGCATATATGCAACATGACATTCAACGAATTGCAAAACAGTATGCCCAGCATTGAAATGCAAATACCTATATGTAAATAAAAATATATAATCTAATAACTGATGAGTATTCCGAAAGCTCTCCATCTATCCTAATGAGTCACCCGTTAGCTGACACACGCGCCAAATCGGTTCCTACCCGTCTTCTACGCCACTGACTCTAGATTGCACGTTTTGCACCGCTGACCCCGTCCCTGACCCACCAAAAGTGACTCTAGAAAGCACGTTTAGGGGTACTTATAGCTACTCCCGTCTGTACAAAATAATAGTATTCGGTTAAAAAATGAAGATAGAAGGAACGAAATATAATGCTAATCACCTCAGAAACGAATGTGAATTGCCGGTAAACCAGTAACAACGTTAAGAAATAGTGATGAACAACCTAGTGACTTCTCAAACTTTGAATCTTGAACAGATATTGCAATATGACATTTATAGGAATAGCTTCCTACATTTTCTAACAATCCTGTCCGGATTTTTTTTTAAATTTAATTTAAAACCTGTGATTTTAATTTTTACTTCACTGGTTTGATAAAATAACTTTTTTTTAATCAAAATTAAAATCATGTACACAAAACTCCTTGGTACCCACAAGTTTGTTGTTCATTAAAATTGATCAACACACACAGGCTTGTCACTCACCTGAGGCAGCAATAGTTGTCACTGTTGCCGCCAGGGCATGGTCAGCGATGGTCAGGTTTGGCCCTGTCACGAATTCCGATTTCTTCAGATATCCTTCCAGCCAACCTAACGCCTCGTACAGACTTTCCAGGTTTTCTGGCTTTGGTAGGCTCCCGCAGAATACAGATGGGTACTGGAAAAATTAATATGACTTACTTCCCAGCTGAATTAGACGATAGAAGGATTTGATTGATTTCACATACAGTCACAAATTGAACATACTACACATTTTCAGATATATTACTCCCTGCAACGAAAATATGTGTAGTATACCATGTAATGAACTATGTATGTTGTGATTCCATATAATAGGTGGGCATGCTTATTTACAGGAAACATAATCATAATCATTTTAGTGTTCATCGTTATTGATAATACACTGAATAAATAGATTACTGGGCACTATAAAGTAACAACTGGTGCATATATGACGAATGATGTCATACTGCGCCTATGTTGCAGTCAATTGACTCATGAAACCGCTGAATATCACAGCCAACAATGGGTGATGTATTTGGTTTAAAGTACGAGCACTAGCAACCAGCGCCCAAATGATAGTCTTCCCCATCCTTAATGGAATCTTCTGTTACCCAATAGTATATTGAGCATGTCCGACCAGTTCTGAAGAAGCTATGAAAATCACTTCTACTCGGAGTCAATACTACTCTTCAAACAATTTTGTATCGATAAAAAATGATTATAATGCTATAGTTCGAACCTATAATAGGAGAGTTTCAGACAAAACAAGTATCATATCATACAATGGATTTATTTTATTTTTACGAGTATAGGAAGCAGAAATGCAAATGAAATGGATGGCCTCGCCTGTTGACTATTTTCGGTTATGGTTCCCTCTACTTTCGTTCGGAAATGGATGCTTGGACGGACAGACTCAACGAAGGTGTCCTGCAAAACTTTCATAAATCGTCCTTAGCTTCGTCGAAAACGTATATATGGATTTTCGCATTCGTTTTAATTGCCTCAAAGAACAATGTAGTTATTTAAATTCCCATGTTCGCATCTTCATATTCTCCAAATAAATTTCATAGATGACAGAATTGATTTTTTTTAATGCAGAAGCAAAAAAAACGAATACGATTCCAATCTCCCCCAACTCATTTTTTGATGATATTCAAAAGGAATTGAAAACGTGTCCTTTCCCAAAACAAACGTTTCCAGTTCATGTTTGAATTTTACTTTTTATATTCTGAATGTCCACAGGAGAAATAAACTGGGAAGAAATGGACACCTAACAGTCAACTCATACAGGAAAATTTGCTCTTGCATCATAGATTAGGAAAACATATCGTTAAAATTTGAATGAATGATGAAAAATTAGCTGCAGAACCTACTCTGACTGCGATAGTGTAAATCTGCTAAAGTTTCATGTAATCTGGGCTTCAGAAATCCACTATCTGGATATATCGACTCTGAGAGATAGGATCAATAACGACGTTACTCGAATCGAAGCGGGGATGGTGAGGAAGTTAGAGGACAGAGTAGATTGACATGTTCTGAGAAGGTTCGGGCACATGGTGAGGACGGATGACGGGAGATAAAAGGGGGATGGAATCAGAAGTGAGTGGATGCAGGCCAAGAGATGGACCGTAGTTTGGGTGGATGGATGACTTAAAGCAGGCATTAGCAAGGACAGACATAATTGGGGAGGTAGAGAGAAGGTGTGGTGTTAGCGAGAGGGAGAGTTGGGATGCTGTTCTAATGTGCTATCCTGCGCCCTTGACGTCTCGTTGAGAAACTGAATGGTCGTGGGTGTGAAAGGGCCTTTCAGGGGTAAACCAGTTAGCGTTGACGGGCTATGCTGCTGGCACTGATATCGGTACTCACTCCTGGCCCGACGTGAGTGTTGCGGTGTCTCCTGGCCGGATAAATTAGTACCAAAGAGCAAAGTATGTTTACGTGTAAATGTATGAACCTTACCGTCCACCACCGCCCTTTCTGGGGTATCGGCATAGTGTCTGTATCTGTCTGTATAAATATACAACGTTAAAAAATATAAGAAACTGTTGGAAGCGTAGTTTCTGAGAATTTTTTGTCTCACTT
The DNA here is from genome assembly GCA_016164225.1 of Gammarus roeselii. Classification (NCBI taxonomy): domain Eukaryota; kingdom Metazoa; phylum Arthropoda; class Malacostraca; order Amphipoda; family Gammaridae; genus Gammarus; species Gammarus roeselii. Next base: position 15,456 of record SDVV010010731.1, read on the forward strand.
ACTGTGTACTGAGAGTATCGTAAATACAGAGTCCCCATGTCGAAGTAGAGCATCTTGTCGACATGAGCCCTCTTCGTTGGGTCTCGTGGGTAGAGTGAGTCGTCCTTGGCGTACTGGTTGACAAGATAAGCGGAGATGGCACGACTAATAGAGGAACGTACAAAAATAGTATTAATAAGTGACGACAACCGACACGCAGAGAAAGACTTTCCTTCACATTGGCAGGAAATTTGTCAACTTTATTCTGATATATTAATGTGAGTTTACTAACAACACATCTAAATCCAAGCAATCCTATTAATTTTATGTAAGTTATCCACCTACCAGCTTTCTAAATCAGTTTTGCAGATCGCAAGATGGCAGCTGTCAACCAGGATTAATGATAAATAAATAACCATTGTATAATTTCATGGTCTGACTTAGATGAAGAACTATTCACAATATTGCCAGGCATATCTGATGTAGCATCAGTGAAATCAGTACGTTCCGTTTCAAGTTCAAAATCCATCATCCCTCTCGTGAAACTTGTACGTAGGATATGAGTAGTTAGTATATCACCGAAAACGCAACTGCGAAGGAATTAGATAGGGATAAATAGAGTTAGTTTTGGCGCGATGCATGCACCTTGACTCAACCGGTTTGTACGCGGGGTGCGCGCAGAATTGGGGGGCGGGGG